>JAQQSZ010005004.1:0-13983 GCA_028646595.1 Phalanger gymnotis
AGGGAGGGTGGATGGGAAGGGAACAGGGGAGAGAGGAAGGGAAAGGGGGATGGGAGAGGAATGGGGCGACGGAGGGGAGGGCAGACTGGGGAACAGGGCAACCAGAATGTACGCCATCTTGGAGTGGGGGGGGGAGGAAATGGGGAGAAAATTTGTAATTCAAACGCCTGTGAAAATCAATGCTGAAAACCAAACATGTCAAAAATAAATTTAAAAAAAAAAAAGAACTACCTGTTCATGTGTTTTGATCACTTTATCTGTTGAGGAATGGCCCTTTAGTTTTATGAATCATGTTACTCACAATAATAATGTGAGATAGGGATTACAAATATTATTTCTGCCTTATCGGTGAAGAAACTGGAGCTCAAAAAATTTAAGTGACTTATCTATGGTCACACATAGTTCATAAGTGACATAAATGGAGCAAAAGTCAAGGGTGAACACCGGACCACACTTGCAAGGCAAGGCAACAGTCGTTGAGCACTTATGATGTGCCAAACAAACACCCTGGCACTAGCTGGGGTTACAAATATAAAAGGGATTACAAAACAAAAAAAGAAAGGCCCTGGTGCCTTCAAGGAGCTTACAATCTACTGGAGGAAGGTAGCACAGAAGGAAGGCAATAAAGGGGAAGGATGAAGGTACATGAAGGGTCATGGTGGCAGGAGATGTCTGGAAAGTCAGAAGCATAGCCAAGAGGAGAGGAGGCTGGCCAGCCTAGGCCTCTCTTCAAAATGGAGACATCAGGAAGAAAAAAGGGGGCAGCAGATGGATGCTCCAGAGTAAGAAAGCCCCAAGCGCTGGGGGATGTTCTAGACTGAGATTGCAGCAGTCATGGTGGCAAAGCCTTGGAAGTCAGAAACACAGCCAGAAAGGGAATGACACTGTCTCTAGAAAATGATGAATGCTTCCTGTCTATCTAGTAAAATCTGGGCTACTTGAATTGGAATCTTCTCTTCGGTCATCCACAGGGACACCATACTTGGGCCAACTGAGAGCTCTCAATCAGGGTTTGGGGAAGAGGGGATAAAATGAGAACTTGACCCCCAAATGAACTAGCTGTAGCACTTACCACTACACTCTAGCGATTCTTCCTAGTTGTCATTCTCCTGATGGAAGAGTGGGAGGCAAGTCCAGAAGACCTGCGCCTGAGGGCCAGCTGAGAAGAGACTTCTGGGGAAGCCAGAGACCTCACCAATGCAAAGTGCCATGAGCTCCTGATCCTATCTGAAGACAAATGGTAGGAGGGGTTTTTCCAGCCCTCTACCTCTCCCACTGGAGCCCTGGTACTATCTATACAGCAGAAAAGTTGGGGAGCTTTACTCTTCCATAAGCACAAAGCCCTGAATGCCTTTACCAGCTAGGATCTACTCTTGATAAACCACCTGCTGAATCAGCTAGCAGGGACCAGTTTTTGAGGAGAGTGGAGAAAGAGGGCAGCCTATAATCTGATCTGGATATGGGGAGATGATGAATGAAAGAAGGCCTTACAGACCTCATACGGCTTGTATGAACACCGGGTTATGTCATTCATCTCGTACAATTCCTCTGTGGTTTTTTGGAGGTTTGTGAACTCTATATTTCAACGCTTGCTAGACTGGGAGGGTGAACACAGTTATCTTGATGACATGCTCATCTATTTCCAGGACCCTGTCTAGCACGTGTCAAATTGATCCGGGCTGTTCTCCAGCACCCATGCCAACACTGGCTATCTGCCAAACTGGAGACGTGCCAACTGGAGGAGGAGGTGGAGGTACAATTTCTAGAGCACATAATAAGCTGATGGGGAGTCCATATGGATCCATAATGTAGAAGCTGTGCTACAGCGGGAAATATCAGCGAGAGACCTTCACTCTAGCCTCAGGATATTGCTGCTGCATTACCCCCACGCTTTCTGCCAAACAGCGCCTCTCACAGTCTTCCTGAAACATCTCAATGGATTCAGCTGGACACTGGGGAGCAAAAGGTACATTCAATGAACTCAAGTAAAAGTTTATTTCAGCCCCCACAGTGATCTACCATGACCCTCATAAATTGTTCACAGTATATAAATATAGATGTATAGGTATATGTGCATATATATGTATACACACACACACACACACACATAGAGAGAGAGAGAGTCAGAGAGACAGAGAGAGAGAGAGACAGAGACAGAGAGAGAGAGAATGATGAGAAAGCTGTCCTCTCATAGGTCTAAGTGGCTTCCCACAGGCCATGGCCATGCCCATGCAGCTTCCAGTAGCTCACCACACTAGAAAAAGGGAGAAGTCAAGTCAATAAGCTTTTATTAAGTGCTCACTATGTTCGAGGCACTGGACTAAGTGCTGAGGATATAAAGAAAAAAAAAAGAAAGTCCCTGCCCTCAAGGAGCTTATATTCTAATGGAGGACCTATTTACAGCATAAATAATAATACTGATAATAATAGTAAGGAAGGGATTGATGTTTTGAGGCAGTTCAGCACCTCTTAATAAGCTACACCACCAACGAGACTTAGATCACCTTAATACTGACCAATGGCTCAGCCAAGTTCAGTAAGCTGAAAATTACTTTAGAAGGTTTCACTTCATCATAAGCAGTGTTGCCTGGAAGCGAGAGGGCTAACCTTAGAATCAGTAAGACCTGGGTTCAAGTCCTACCTTTGACCCATACTAGTTGTTCAACCGTGGGCAAATCATTTAAGCTCTCAGTTCCCCCAGGAAACTCTAATGCTGTTACTTGCAGACAAAGTGTTGATTTGAATTAATGGGGAGAGGGAGCAAAGCCCTAAACAAATGAAATTACAAGACCAGCGGGGATGAGAAAGAGGGATGTATTTCATCATCACTCATGCCCCAGGTAATCATAAGGATCAGGCAGATAGAAGTGGTGGAATTTGCACTATTAAGGTATCTGCTACCCCGGCAGGCTAATCCCCCCTCACAACACATAAGCTTGGTAGTCACTTATGTGTCAACTGCAGGCATGAGACACCTATGCCCAGGCTGGTTTGCTCATCCTCTAAGTTGACACAAGTCCTGCACCCAAAGTAGCTTCAATCTCCAAAGGGCTCCCACGTTTCTGGACATTTCCTCCAGTGATATTTACTGGACTCTGCCTCTGCTTCTCCTATGGCAGCCAAGTGACAACATTTATAGTCATATTCAAAACATTATAGACTATTGCATGAGACTTGAGTGTTCATAAATACGACATAATGTCTACCGATTTACCACCTGTGAAACAAAGTCAGGGCCCTAGCCAAAGGTCCTATGGAAGAGCATTAGGACTAATAATATTATCTAGTTTTACAAAATAATTAGCTTATATTAGCTCATCCATCTTGTGAAGTAGGAGTTGCTGCTATCTCCGTTTAATAAATGAGAAAACAGAAAGGCGAGTTGACTTGTCCAGAGTCAGGCAAGTGAGCGTCTGAGGCAGTATTTGAACTCAGGTCCTCTTGACTCTAAGTCTGGTACTGTATCTACTATACCACTTAGCCGCCTCCCAGGCTAGCTCAATTCCTAATAACTCCCCAATGTTCCTGAACACCTACAATAGAGGCAATTGTCATTGGCCCATCCTGGTGATTTGATGCTATTCCGGAGGTGGTCGACCTCCTAATCAAGGTGGCTCATTTCTTTCCCTGCACTGGGCCTCTCATAATCACTGAAGCAGCACACAGTTTCCAAAATAAAACTTAGGATTACGTGGTCTCTCCTCTCAGTCACCTTCCACGTATCTCTAGTTTTTCTCTCATTTACAGACTATTCTATCTGAGTATCTCCAGGAATTGCCATTCCATTGCATATCCTCCCCAGTTCAGTGGATGGAAGGAAGACAGGAAAGAGAATGTTCTACAGTATTTCAGGTGTTATACATCCCATTGTCAGGAACACTGTGGGAAGGGGAGTCTTACTGCCCTCTAAAGAATTCTGTTACCATGATATCATAGTATTTTACCTGTAACATACTGTCGTACACAAGCTGGGGCTTCTACCCCACCATTTTGCCCTATATACACTAGATTTCCTAATATAAATGGATGGGGAAATCTGCCCGCTATGACTTGCTATTCAACCTATGGACAGCCAAAATGGAATATAAATGGGAACACACAAACTCTGTCAAGTCCTCAGGTGCTGATGGTCAAGTTTAGCTTTTGGTCCCAAACTTGCACAATAGAAACTGACAAATGGAGTAATAGATGGAGCCCTTTCTCAACACACAGGGAATGGACTCCACAACTTACCAGCCAGGATCAGTGTCTTTACTCTGCATCTGTCCAGTCTTCCACGAGTCATTGTTGCAGTGGACCTAGCTAAGGACAGACTGACAAGAAGAACAAAAATTCCATGTATCAAGAACTTGCAGAGGTGATAAGACCACCTCCAGTGCTTACTATAAAAGTGGTGCTATGGGGGATAACATAGAGATTAGTGCACAACTTAGATGTATGACTCAGAATTGGCAGGGGCAAACAATATCCCAACAAGCCATTTACCCCCAATTTTATCCCCAGTTCATTATGGGGGCTGAAATAAACTTTTGCTAGAGCGCATTGAATGTAAATTCATACATCAATGAAAAATTAATGAACTAATGAATGAATAAATGAATTAAGACAGTCAATTGGGAAATATTAAGTGCCTCTCATGAGGAAGCTGGGTGGTGCAGTAGATAAGATGCCAGACTTGGAGTAAGAAAGACTCATATCAGTGAGTTCAATCGTAGCATCAGACACTAACTATGTGACCCTGAGCAAGTCACTTGACCCTGTTTGCCTCAGTTTCTTCATCTGCAAAATGATCTGGAGAAAGAAATTTTAAACCACTCCAGCATCTTTGCCAAGAAAACCACAAATGGGGTCAAGAAAAGTCAGACAAGGCTAAAAAGCAACTGAAGAACAATCCACCTGTATTCCAGGCATTGTGCTAAGCTCTGGGGATACAAAGAGAGGAAAAAGACACCCTTTGCCTTTGTGAAGCTTCAAATTTAATGGGGAAGACAAAATAAAACAGTTATGTACAAACAAGCTAAATACAGGATAGCTAGGAAATAATCAACAAGAATGGCACTGGAATTAAGAGAGATTAAGGAAAGTCTTCCTGTCAAAGGTGGTATTTAAGCTGGAACTTGAAGGAAGCCAAGGAAGCTAAGAAGCAGACAGGAGGAGAAGAGCTGGAGGGAGACAGCCAGTGAAAATGCCCAGTGTTGGGAGATGGAGTATCTTGTGACAGAAATAGCCAGGAGACCAGTGTCACTGGATTGGAGAGTACATAGTACCTCGTGTTTAGCTCCAATGATACAAACAGAAAAGTGAAACCTTCTCATCTCAAGGATGTTATATTCTAATAAGGGGAGACAACATGTATGGAGGATTAGTCTCTCCCTAGGGGGAGAAATGGTGTTCAAGCACAGCATACCATAGATGCAGCTAAGGCAGGAGGAGGCTTTTGTGTAAGATAAGAGACAACCTGCCAGTTCCATGGGATGATCTGACCTACTCCATGTTGAGTTCCCCCTGGCTTTGCACCTCTGTTCTGATCTCTGTTTCATGACTTCTACCCAGTCCTTTGAGCTTCTTTTGTTGTTCTTTTTTACACAGGTGAAGTCTTTGGCTTGACTCCTGCATGACATTCTTCTTAATTTTTCAGATCACAACATTCTTTCTGCCTCCCTCCACCCTGGCACGTTCTCTGCCTTGGGACCTGCTTATTATCCATCACCACCAACAAATAGCCCCATGTTCTTAAGAACCTGGGACCTGACATTAACAAATTCACAGTTATTTTAATAAAGAATATCCCTTTTTATAGAGAAAGCATACTCAAGGGTAGCAACATGTATTTTATTGTCTCTTCTCCATAATCCATTTCTAGAGTAAAGTCTCGTTTGGGGACTATCTTTTCCCCAATTACTTTCATTTCCTATAAGAAGCAAATAGATCCTTGAACCATATTCCGAGATAGCTGTCCAGCCAGATTAGTCTGGAGCCAGTTCTAAGCAGTACAGTGACTAAATTCCCGGATTTGGAGTCCGTAAGACCTTCAAGATCAAATCTTACCTCAAGTACTTTTTAGGTGAGTGACTGTGGACAACTCGCTTAACCCTTTCAGTCTGGTTTTTTTTGTCTGTGAAATGGGAATAATAGTAACACCTACTTCACAGGGTTGTTGTGAGGATCGAACAAGACAACATATGTCGTCCATGGTTCTTTGAAAATCTTAAAGTACTTTATTATCATTAATTATTATCATCTTCACTGTTGACTGCCACCCTCAGGTACTTACCCACCTTAGCCAGTGTATTCAAAGACCAGCAGGACCCTTCCAACGATCCTTACTTTTCTAAGGTCATAGAAAATGTTACAGTTCCCCCAAAGAATGCCCGAAGTTCTGACAAAGAGGAAAACACATGCCTTTACCCATCAGGTAAGGATTGGTGTCCAAAATGGAAAAAGTGATATTTCTCAGCTACTAGGTCCTGCAAAAACCTCCTCCATGGTCTATGCACAAGGGTACCATTCTGCCAAGGGCCTCCAGTATATCTGGGGCCAGTTAGAATGGCCAGCCAGCTGCTTCTGGGTTAGGCCAGTGGCTGAGCTGTGGGGTGGGCTGTAGCTGTGACATGGAGAAGACTGTTTATAACTGGAGTAACAGCATGAAACCTAGAGGCCCCTCAGCCACAAGGCGGCAGTCAGAAGGAAGCTATGAGAATGCTGAATTCCTGACAAGCCTAATTGCTTGACCTGTGCCCCAGTACCCTAAATAAGGACCACTGTCCACTTGTGAGTAGTTACAGAAATTAAAGGCTTTGTGCTTCAAAGAGTCCTCCTGACCAGTATCTAGAGATTTTGTGTGGCAGCCCCATGCATATAACTTTGACAACAAACATCACCCTCTTCCTCATGTTTAATCAAAGACCCATGCCACTGGTCCCCCTTCCTGCCTGCTATCCCATACCCGCTTCATCCTCCCTCCCCAAGGCATCCAGTTCTGTCTTCTGATGGGGATCAGGCTTTCTTTTCACCTTCCTCTTGCTGACTGTTTGGCTAGATTCCTCGGGAGCCAGCCCTGTCATCCAGTAGCTGAGTGAGTCATCTCTGCAAAGGCCTCCCGGCAGCCATACCCCCTCCCTCCCTCACCCACCTCATTTCCCTTTGACCCCTCCTGCTTCTTCAGCATGTTTATAGGCATAATTACAGTGTGCTATTGATTTCCTGACAGCCACCGTGATGTAACTATTTTACAGAATCAAGCTAATTTCATACATGGAGGTTTTTATGGTCTCTGGCAGGCTCAACTGGAGAAGTAATTGTGCCTCCTCACATAGCAATCCTTACCCCCACCCCCAGGGTCCACTTCTTACTATGCCCCATTATTGCCCAGCTTGGCAGGGTTGGAATCCCAGCATGCCCAGTTCAGCTCACCTCAATTCAACAAACGTATTCAGCGCCTACTTCATATGCCCATGCAGTTAGGTAGCACTTTGGATAGCTTGCTGGACTTGGAGTTAGGAAGAGCTGAGTTCAAATCCTGCCTCAAACATTTACTTGATTGGAAACTTTCTTCTCTCTCTAGGTTTTCATGTAACCATAGAGACAGTTAGGCGGCATGCTGGATAGAACACTGGGCCTAGAGTCAGGTCAACCTCAGACATATACTAAATGTGGCCCTGGGCAAATCACTTAAAAGTGTTCTTTGACTCAGTTTCCACAACTGTAAAATGGGAGTAATAATAGTACCTACCTCCCAGAGTTGCTGTGAGGATCAAATGAGATAATATTTGTAATAACATAGTGCCTAGCACATAGCAGGTGCTGTATAAAAGTTTGTTCCTTTCCCTACCCTTGCTCCTTTGACTCTCTCCTACTTGTCTGACCACTCCCCAATCTCTTTGTCAGATCTTCCTCCATGTCACTCTAACTAACTCTGGGTGTGCCTCGAGGATCTAGATGGATAGATAGATGGATGGATGGATAGATGGATGTTTGCATGATAGATAGATAGATGATAGATAGATAGACAGATATTGATAAGATATAGATAGATATATACTCACTCAGTTGTCTTGTCAATTTCTATCCCTACAATTCCTAGATCTAGACACAGCATTTCATGAAATCCACCAGCCTTCCATGTGCCAATAGGGAGAGATGGGGAAATTTCATGCTACTATCACTAAGAATGTTTCTTCTTTCCTTCCTACCTTCTTTCATTCCTACTTTTTTCTTCCTTCCTTCTTTGCTTCCTTCTCCATCTTTCTTTCCTTCCTTCTCCTTTCTTTTTCTTCCTTCCTCCTTTCCTTCCTTTTCTTCTTTCTTTCTTTTCTTCTTTCCTTCCCTCAATTAGTCACAAACCATGCCAGTCTGTTTCACACATTCCTCTGTCCTGACGCTGGACTTCATGCTGTTTCTCACACATGACATCCCATCTCCCACTCTCGCCTTTGCACAGAATGCTCCCCATTGTCTGGCAGCCACTCCCTACTTACCTCCACCTTACAGAGAGACTGGTTTCCTTCAAAGCTCAGCTCAAAGGCCACTTCCTAAATATGTCTTTTCCTGATCTCTGAAACTCCTAGTGTCTCCCTCCAAAACTACCTTGCATTTAGGCCGTGTCTGGGTAGCTTCTGCTTTTATATCCCCAGTACCTAGCATTACACCCAGCATATAGTAGTACTTAATAAATGCTTATTTATTGGTTGATTTATGAATTGCTAATGTGATGGATTGATTAATTCCTATGTGTAGAAGCTAGGTGTTAGGAGAGGTACAAAGTGCACATGTAATATACACACATAGTCCATGCCCTTATAGAGCTTAGAGTCTAATAGGGGAATAAGACACAGATATAGATTACTAAAGATATTACATGATAAGTATATTAAATAAGTACAAAATAAAGTGCCATATGAGGTCTGAGGAGGAAGATCACTATTAACAGAAGATTCAAGGAGGTGACATTTGAATTGGACTCTAAAATATGGGTAGAAATGTGGGTAGGAAGAGTGAAGCCATATAATCAAAGGCATCCAGGGAGATTCTAGGCCATGTTTGGAGAGCAGAAAGTGGTACAGATTGGAGAGCAGCTAGTATCATGGGATGAGTTTATATTGGGGAGGGCCTTTTAAATGCCAGGGAAAGAGAATGAACTTTATTCCCTGATCAGTAAGAAGCCAAATGAAGATTTTGAAAGGCATTATTGGGTCTGTACGTTAAGAAAATTAGCATGATGTGGATTTGAAGCATGAATTGAAGAGAGGAAAGGAGATGTCAGAAGACTAGTCAGGAAGCTAATACAATAGAAGAGGCAGGCAGTAATAAGGGCTTGTACAAGGATGATAACAATGCAAACAGAGAGGAGGCCAAAGCTGCTGTGGAAATGGAATTCCTAGGACCCAGTCACCGATTAAATCTGAGAGGTAAAACAGAGGAAAGAATCAAAGTCTCTTCCCCCTCTAAAAAAAAGTTCAACAGTAAAGGTGACACAAGCTACAGGAGGCAAAAGGAATTTTGTTTAAAGGATTAGGGATGCCTAAGATTATTTTAATACACACAGAAAGAAACCAGGAAAGAGGAAGAGACTCAAGATGAATGAGAGAGGGGATAATGGATGAGAATTTAGGAGGGGGCGGCATCAAGGGCATAGACAGAATCATGAGGTCATAGATTCAGAGACAGAAGGGACCTAAGGTTGTTAACTTTGGTGCAGTGGGAAAGGGAAAAGTGGGCGATGCTGCTGAGAAGTTTGGAAATTTGGAACAGGGGTACTGAGGGAGAGCTTGACAATTGGTTTTAATGAAGTAACAGGCAAAACTGCCTTCTATATGTGGGAGAAGAGGAATAGTCTGAGGGGGATTAGGAAAGGAAAAAGTTCAGAAGCCTTTCCATGGGGGATGGCATAGGGCCTGGATACCACCCAATAGAAGGCAGTGCCAAGCAGCGATGAGGGCCCAGCTGTGTGCCATCAGCGTGCAAAAGCTGTTCTACTAGCAGCGCTCGCTGGCTCTGGGCTTGGAGTGAGGAAATGAGGAAGATGAAGGTTACTTGGAGGTGAGGATTCACACGTCACAAGGGATAGAAATGGCATTCTAAGCCGGTAGCTCCTTAAGCTGCCCTTCCCAACTCTGAGCCCAGCAGAAGGCAGTGCCCCCAGCCGCCTCTGTCCTCCGGGGCAGCCTCCTTAAATGAACAGTTCTCAGTGTATTTCAAATGTAGATTTCAGGTAGTTTTTTTTCTTTTTTTGCATTTAGCACTAACTCATCACTGAGGGCCTTCAGAGAGAAAAGGAGGAGTTTCTGCTGTGATCAGTACACTCAAGCTGGGTGATATCTTTCCATCAAACAGCTCTTGCCTCACCTCTTGGGAAGCCCAGATCCCCTTGTGGGGCCCTTTGCCGCAGGCACCCATTGGCATCCAGGGCAGGGAAGTGTTGGGGTCAGGCTCCCGGGCCCGCAGCGAAGCGTGATATAGTGAGAGGAAATGTCAGGCTGTCCGCTCCTGAGCTCCAGGAACTGACAGCGTAACATGTGATCAAGGTGGCAGGGTGACAGGAGGCATCGACATGAATGCAGGCCAGAATGTAATGAGGATGTCGCCCGATACACCAACAGCGTCCTGGGTGAGGGGCCTTCTGGGAATCGGACTAAAGATCAGACAAGTCTCCACCGCTGATCAAGCTGAGACTGCTTAGGCAAAGAGCCAGATTCTTGAGTCCAGAGAGATGGAGCAACACAGAGATTTCAGGAACATGGGTCCTAGCTTCAACTCGACCACAAATAAACTAACAATATGACCTTGGGAAGGCATTTGCAAATGCACAAATGGATCTAGGACCTCACCACTTTGGAAGCTCCCTCCAATGATGCAGATTGCAGCCTATCCCTCTTGGCCCTTAAGCTTGCCACAGAGGATCCACCTAGGATGCTAGAAGTCTTTCTTGATTTCTCCTTGCATCAAATGGATTCCAGTGGAGTACTTTAGATTGTCCACCTGTCATCACTCACCCTTGCCACACGACCAGTCCATCTTCTCTACCAAGAACACAACTCCCTAATAATATCTTTTACTCTTACTCTTCTTTGAAATTTCTCATTGATTTTATGTTACAGCTTGCTCACACCCACCATGTGTCTCTCCAGTGCCTTCTGTGAGATGTTCCTTTTTAGCTCTTCAGAGACTCTTAGATTCCAAATCTTGCTGCCATATACATATATATATATACATATATGTGTACACATATCCACGTGTGTATATATGTATATACACATGTGTATATACATATAGTTTGTGTTGTGTTTATAAATATATATGTATATGTGTATACATACACACGTGTGTGTGTGAGTATGTATGTGTGTGCAGAGCTTACTATGTACCAAGCATTGTGCTAAGCTCTTTGATAATGACTTGTCCATGGTCACACAGCTAGTAAGTGTCTGAGGCTGGATTTGAACTCAGGTCTTCCTGACTCCATGCCCAATGTTCTATCCACTATGCCACCTAGATAGACATACATGTCTATGGATTAAAACTCTTTGAGAGTGTCAAGTCCCACACGAAGATAAAGACGGGGGCAGGTAGAGCAATATTAGTAACTGACAGTTAAATAAAATTTAAACTCCTGATTCTGGTATTCAAAGTTCTTAGTAATCTGGCTCCAACATTCCTTTATAACTAGCTCACAACCACACCGAATGGCTCATCATCCCCCATTCTCAACCCATCGTCCACCTCCATGGCTTTGCTAGTCCCTTCCCCCATGCCTGGAATGGAGTCCCCTTTCCTCTTATCACTGCCCCTTCAATGTCTTCCCTTCTTTCAAATCCTAAATCTGGTGCCACCCCTTCCAGGAAGCCTTCTCTGATTGTCCAGCTTCAAGCGATCCCTCATGCCGTAGATTTCTCAAAGTGCTTGTCCGCATGTCTTTTTTGCCCTTATTACACTGTATCTGCTGGTATAATAGTTAATTGTATACATGTCCCCTTTGAACTTAAAGGTAGGAGCTCTTGTCTTTTTTATGTACTTTATATCCTTGGTCTCCAGCACTAAGCCTTGTATGTAATAGGTGCTTAATCAATGCTTGATTAATTGCTTGGACTGAAGTATGGTGATGTGACCCTGCCCTGATTGGTAAGTGAAGGGAGCATGCTCGGCTGTCACTGGAAAGTAGATTCCATCCGTGGAGGTACGTGGACCTAGAAGAGCTGGTTCAGCCCTTCCCCAGCCCCTGCATGGAAGGGGAACTGTTAAATGAACCAGTATGTCTGTCTTTGCCCCTCCCCCAACCAAGCAGCATAAGGTAATACAGGAAGGCAGATCAGTGGCCTGGGGAGGAAGATGGAAGGCAGAAAAAGCAGCCCAGAGATGAAGACTGGAAGAAATTGGAGTCACATGAGTGCCTGCCAGATGGAGCTGGGGAGAGAGAAACAAATCTTGACTGCTTTCCGGGGCGCCATATAGGATAAGTTATGAAGACCACACAGTAATCTAGGGAACGGTTGTCCACTGGAAGGGAGAGAAAAGGTCTCTTGACTATCTATGGGTGTATAGGTGAGTCACTTCTCTTTTGCTGTATAGACAAACCAGATTTGAAGCTTTGAGAACTTGAATACTTGTAATGGGTGCTGATGCCTCCTTTGGGTAGGGGGAAGGGGACCAGGGGAAGAGCCAGATACTGAAAATCCTAAGTTCCATCTGGATAAGAACTATGTGCCAGATAAGTGAGAGGTTCCCAAAAGTTTACTTGGTCTCTTTAAGTCAGGAGAGAATGGGATCTGGTGAAGCTTCTCTTCCCAGCTTTGTTTCCATTATTCTATCGTTTGTGCTTCCTCATGTAGCACATCAGGAATTGTGAGATTAGAGTCTAACTGCAGTGGCTCCATTGTCATTGATGGAGAAAAGGTAACAATTACTACCTATCTCTGCATTTTCCTGTCTCTTGTCATTGGACTTTGACTTCCACTTATCCTATTCTGAGACAGATAGGTGACTAAATAGATTGAGAGCTGGGCTGAAGTCACAAAGAGCTGAGGTCAAATCTAGCCTCACAGACTTACTAGCTGTGTGACCCTGGACAAGTCACTTAACCCTGTTTGCCTCAGTTTCTTCATCTGTAAAAATGAGCTGGAGAAGTAAATGTTAACCAGTTCAGTATCTTTGCTAAAAAAAACCCTATGGACAGTATGGGGTCTATGGGGTCACAAAGAATCAGACACAACTGAATAATGACAATCCAAATCTAATGCTTCATTGTGGCATGTGAGTGATTCTCAAAAGCTATGCCAGTGCAAGCCAAGCTCTGGAAACCGCTATGATGCTGGAAAGACAGTGAGTAGACAATAGGTTATTGATGCTTTCTGAAGACCAATTTAGCTAAGTAAAGAGAGACTCATGACCACAAGTCTGAATATTTGGTGATCAATGGTTTGGCCATGGAAATTTGTCATTGTTGTAGTAGGTGTTGTTTAATTATACAAATGAGGAAATCTGGTGTGCATTTAGAGTCAGTTATAGCCCAACCTAGCTAAACTAGGTACTACAAATAAAAAATTTGAAATGGACAAAATCACAAAAATCAACATGGACTATCACCACAACCTAAGGAAGATGAATGCATGAAAATCAATTGCCACTCTGAAGAAACCAAAGTCTGGAAACCATCTCAGCCAACAAATACTTGAATTACTTGCCAAGTGTAGAATTTTGATGCTGAAGGGCAATGCTGGCTCACAATAAAAACTTCCTTGTAAAATCTTATCAAGGAGGATGGTGGAAGATTATGAGCCATATTACCTCATAAAACAGCCAAAAGCAGTGGCGAGAAAAAACAAGTTTACAGAGAGCTTGACAAAAGACCCAATTAAGTCAAGGCGTCCAGGGGCATTTACAGATAAAATTGAAAGGAGGACAATGAACAGTTGAAAAATGGTACTTATCTCTTGAGGTTTCTAGAACAAACTCTTTTCTCCATCAATGACAGTGGAGCCACCACGGCTG
>JAQQSZ010005005.1:0-13983 GCA_028646595.1 Phalanger gymnotis
GTGAGGTGTTGCTCTGTGCCTAATTTCTGCCAGACAACTTACCAATTTTCCCACAGTTTTTGTCAAATAGTGAGTCTTACCCCAATATGGAGGGTCCTTCTACCTCGAGTATTCCTAGATCCATGTTCTCAGGTAACTTCTTAGTCTACCATTCTATATTAAAAAGTACCTTCTAGTTCTGACATATGGTATTGGATAGTTTAAGATTCCTTCCAGCTCAAATAGTCTACATTCAATGTTTTATGGTTCCTTCCAGTCCTGGCATTCCATGTTCTCTATTCTCAAGACCCTTCCCATTCTAACATTCTATATTATCTCTGGCAAGGTTCATGTGATATGTTCTATGTTCTAAGCTTCTTTCCAACCCTAACATTCTATGTTCTGCATTCTAACGTTCTTTCCAGCTCATACATACTATGTTCTATCTTTTAAGTTTCTGTCCAGCCCTAACGTTTCTTATTCTATATTCTACAGTTCTTTTCAATTCAAATATTCTGTTCTCTGTACCAATGTTACATCCGGCTCTGCAATTCTATATTGACATGCATCTTCTAGGATACAACATACAATGTTGAATATTCAAAGTTTCTTTCAATTTCCGATATCTTTGTTCTAGCACTAATATTCTTCCCAGATTTGATATTTGCTGTGTTCTTAGGTTCCTTTCCACTCTCATATTCTTGATTCCAAGCTATAAGTTTATTGCCAAATTGAACATTCTATATTTTATACCCTATTTCTTTATATATTGTGTTCTCTTTCTTCTCAAGGCCATTTCTGCTCTAACATTCTATGTAATTCATTTTAAGATGTGTGCTAGCTCTGACAATCTGTGTCGTATGTTCTAAGGTTCTTTCTAGTTCTGCCACGTTTTCTAATATTCTTTCCTGTGATAACATTCTTTCTCTTAAGTTCTAAAGTTTTTCCCTAATTGATAATTTTCTGTTTTTCTGTTTTCATGTTCCTTTCCACTCTAGCATCCTATTGTTGAGCAACCTTCTATCTACTATGGTCTGAGGTTCTTTTAACCTCTTACATTTCATGTTCTATGATCTAAGGGAAAGGAGTCAAACTCGCAGCCTGCAAGCCACAAGCAGCTGGCAAAATTCCTCTGAGTGCTGCTGAAGCAGATAAAAATGTCATTGGGCAATATTTAAACAAACAAATAAAAGCACAATATAACATAGATAATGTTAGTTTGTGCTGTTCTAAGTCAATATGAGGCTTCAAGGCTCTTTCTTTTGGGGTTTGACACCACGGATCTAAGATTCTCAAAGTTATCACATATCATAATCTAACTCCTTTCCAGCTCTAACCTTTTATTTTCTTGTTAAGATTCTTTCCTGTCCAGATAGTCTATGTTCTCTGGTCTGAGGTTCCTAATTGCTCTGACATTCTATGTTCAGAAATAACTTCCTGCTAGGCAATTCTCTCTTACAAGAGAACTTCCAGCTCTGACAATTATGGTTATCTTTTCTAAGGTTCTTTCTGGCCTTAACATCCAATGTTGCCTTCTCATTCTGACATTCTGTTATCTATTGGAGGTTCATTTCCAATCTGACATTCCATGTACTTTACTTGAAGGTTCTTTCTAATTTTTAAGATTCTATGCTGTTTGGTGTACAGTTCTTTCAACTCTCACATTCTGTAGTTTGTGTTCTAAACTGCTTTGTGAGTTCCAGTTTCCAGCATCAACATCCTCTATTCTGTATTTTAAAACTCTTTCCAGCTCTAAGGCTCTTTTCAGGTGCCATATACTTTCTGTTGAAAGGTTCTTTCCAGCTCAACCACTCAATGCTTTATAGTCTATGATCCTTTCCCACATTAACATTCTATGTCATCTTTTCTAAGGTCCCTTCTTACTCTTCTTTGTTCATAGGCTGAAGCTCTTAATTTATGTAGCTGTTGTCTTGACCATATCCCCAGCACTTAGCACACTGCTAGGCACATAGTAAGTTGTTGTTGATAATGTCGTTTGTCCTTGGTTTTCAAAGAGGACCGATGACATCATGGGTGATGTCTTGACTTGGATGTGCATCAGATTTAGTGAGGCAGGATTGCACTCTCTCTTCCACAGTCACCAAAGCCCGGTAGTGAGACAAAAGTCAAGATGATTAGCAATGGCCTGGGATGCAATAGATGACCTTGGCATCTTCTTTGTATGACCAAGCTCTAAGTGCTCCACAGCTCCTGATTCAGCTGCCTTCATGGCCATTGGAATAAATTATTCTCATCTGCTCATTCTGCCAGGGGAAGTCTTCACATGCTTGGGGTAGACATCTCTCTAACTCACCAGTGGGTTTGAGGCCTGTTGGTCACCCTCAACCTGATTAGCTCATCTGCCAAGAAAGTTTACCAGAGTCTGGCTGCTGCACATGTTACATCTTTTGGGAGCCACAGGTGAGAGCTGGGTGAAAGGTGGACGCCAAAGGTGGATGTGATTGCTTGATGATCTATTGAGGATCAAAACAGAGACATTTTGATATGGCTCCCTTTTTCTATGTTCTGTGTATCCAATTTCTTTCCAGTTCTAAAATAATTGGTTGTATATTCTAACGTACTTTCTAACTCTGAACTTTCTGTGTTCTAAGGTTCTTTAGAGATCTAATGCTCTTTGTTCTACATTTTAAGGCTCTTTCTAGATCAAACATCCTTTTTCTCCATTCTAAAGTCACTTCCAACTCTGATATTCTGTCCTAAGGCCACTTCCTGCTCAACCATTATAAGTTAACAGGTACTTTCTGGTTCTGATGTGTTATATTGAATATTTTAATGCTCTTTCCAGCTCAAACATTCTATGTTCTTTTGTCTATGGCTCTAGAAAGCTCTGTCACTCTATGGTCTGTGTTGCTCTACCATTAGATTCTATATTACGCTATAATGTTCTATCCAGATCTGATATTCTATGTTCTTTTTCTTAAAGTTGTTTCCAACTCTAACTTCCTATATTATCTTTGGTATGGTTCAACCTAGCTCTGACATTTTATGTTGTATTTCTAAGCTCCTTTTTGAAATTAACATTCTATATTTTGTGTTTTACTGTACTTCATACCCTAATATCCTATGCGCAATGTTACAATGTTCTTTCCAGCTATGACATTCTATTTTCTTTATCCTAAGGTGCTTGTCATTCAACATTCTACGGATTAAGGTTCTTTCCACCTCTGGCTTCCTATATTCTTCAATTTTTTTGAGCCCTAACATTTTATGTTCAATGGGCCAAGGCTGTTTTCAACTTGGAGACTCTATGTTTTGAGGTTTAAGGTTATATACGCTCTTATCATTCTATTGCAACAGAAGACTGAGCAGAGAGGACTCCTTATGGGGCGTATGGTGAGTGTGCTTCTGAGTGCGTTCTACGTTCTAAGGTTCTTTACAGTCCTGGCATTCTACGTTCAAAAACTTTTCCTTGCTCTGACATTTTATGTTCTGTATTCTTAGGTCCATCTCCACTTTAACATTCTATATTTTATGTCCTAATGCTCTTTCAAGCACTAAACTTTTATGTTCTCTGTCTTCTACTTCTTTCAAGCCTTTACATTCTATGTTCTTTGTTCTATGGTTCTTTCTTCTATGTTCCATACTCTTTCCAACTCTAACTTTCTATACTGCACAGTATGAAGTTCCTTCCAAGGCAAACATTGTATCTATATCATGTCTTCCAAAGTCCTTTCCCACTCTTGAATTGTCTGTTCTCTGTTACAAGTTTCTTTCCACCTCTGATACTGTTAGGTCTTCCCACTCAAAAGTTTCTCTTCTCAGTTCTGTTGGTATTCATCTCTTACATTTTTAACACCAGTGGGTGTCACTGTAGAGCATAGAGTTGGCAAGCCAGTCCTTTCTTCTCCCTCCTTCCTGCCCGATGGGGCAGAGATGACTCTTCAAGATTTATAGCCCTAGGGGTCTTTTTCTCTCTTCAGAGAGCCCTCATGAAGCTCTTCTTAGTGTAATTCTCTGCTGAGCTCCCAAGACAGATGCCTTTCTAGTCTCTAGAGCTGGTACTTCTGTCCTGAAGCGACTGCCATCCACATCTATCAGCAGGTGCTTCTTGGGTCATTGGCCACTGCTACCACCTTCACAATGTTATCAACTCTGACTGCTGGTGAGACTTCTGATGGTTCTTCTGACCTTCTGAGGTTTGGAAGGTTATAACTTATTCAATTCCATCCATAAATATGCAGTAGCCTAAGATCAGGGGAAAAAAACACAAAAGAAACAGAAGGGTAATGTGCTTATGGACACTGCCCTCCCCATTCCCCCGGCTTACTACAGTTCTCAGCTCACTCACCTGTGGGAAAGAATAAGAAAGGGGCCAGTGGAGGGAGCTCCTTTTGTAGGCACACACAGATCCAGATCACCTACTTTTGAGTAATCGGGTCTTTGGGATCTTCCACTAACCAGAAGATACTCTACCGTCACACAGTACCAGCCTCTCAGTCACTCCTGTTTAGAAGTAGGCTCCCATTGTGTAAGCTCTATATATCCTACCAGGAAGGGCAAATTCAAGCATACTCCTAAGGACTAGATACTCATTGGCCAAGGCCTCCGTTCCACATTCTACGTTTTATATTCTAAAGTTATTTCTGAAACTAACATTGCGTATTCTGTGTTTCAGCCCCTTTCCCGCTCTAATATTATATTATCTATGTTGCAAGATTCTTTCCAGTTCTTAAATTTTATGTTCGCTTTCTTGAGGTGTCTGATTTTGCCATCTGTGTATTAAAGCTCTTTCTAGCTCAGATTTTTTTTTGTTTTAAGGATCTTTTGAGACCTTCATTTTATATTCTATAGTCTAAAGTTCTTTCTACCCCTAAAAGTCTACATGTTGTGTTGTAAGGATCTTTGCAGCCCTTTCAACCTATGTTCTGTAGTCTCCCACCTCAGCCTGCTCTGATTGGTGAGTTCCTCCCAGAACCTCCATTGGAGAAAGTGCCCAAGCCAGACATGCTCCTTTCTAACCCAGCTCTGCTCCTAGGCTTTTACACTTTCACCTACTACCCACCTTTTGAGCTCCCTTTTGATGTGTTGTCTTTCCCACTAAAAGGTAAACTTCTTGAGGGAAGGGACTATCTTTTTGCTTGCATTTGTATTCCCAGTGCTTAGCACAGTGCTGGGCACAAAGTAGGTTCTTAGTAAATGTTTATTGATTGATTGCCTGGCCCTGGTAAGTACAGTTATCCTTTACACATCTGTGGCACATAGTAGGTGCTTAGTAAATGTTTATTGATTGATTGCCTGGCCCTGGTAAGTACAGTTATCCCTTCCACATCACAACTTTCCCCATCTATCATGGGTCAGCATAAGAAATAAAATGGGGATTTTTGAGGAGTTTGATGGAAGCAACAGACAACAGGCAAAGGCCAGCAGACAACACAGAAAAAGTGTAAAAACTCAGGTATGCATAAAATATATGTATAGTATTGTATAATATCAACATATTTCATCTTTTGATACCATAATAATCCAGACATCTCTGGTATGAAAGGAGGGCCAAAAAATTTGTGTGGAATTTCCAGATGGCAGGAGTGCTGCACCCCTAACTCTTGCAATGTGGAAGAGTTAACTATATTTAATACTTTATGCAATCTAATCTAAGGCTCTTCCACTCTACGTTCTGGGTCCTGCTCTAATATTTTACCTTCTAATTTCTCCGATTGTGTCCATTTCTAATGGTCTGCATTCTAAGATATCAAGTTCGGTGCTTTAGTTACTTTCTAGCCCTAACACTCTATGTTTCCACTTCTAATACTCTATGTGGTATGTTCTGATGTTCTTTCAAATTCAAGTCATCTATACATTGTATGTTATGATTCTTTCCAGCTCCAACATTCTATGTTCTTTGTTCTTTGGTCCCTTCTCATACTAACATTCTACCTTCTAAATTCTGAGTTTATTTCTACCTCTAACATTCCAGGTTCTAGTTTTTAAGGTTCTCTGCAGCCCTGACATTCTTCTCTAGTCTATGGTTCTTTCTAGCCATGAGAGTTTAAGTTCTATATTCTAAGGCATTTCCAAACCTAAATCTCTATGTTCTATGCTCTGAGGATTTTACTAACATCCTTTCTCGATGCTCTAGGTTCTGAATTCTAATGTACTTTCCAATTCTCATATTCTCTGTTCTGAGTTCTGGGTTTCTTTCCAAGATCACATTCTATACTTTCTGTTTTATGGATCTTCTTGGATGCTATCCTATAATGTCTGTTGAAAGATTTTCTCCAGGTCTAATGTGCCATGTTGTATGTGCTGAGTTTCTCTCTAGTGTTGACATTCAAGATTGCATATACTTAGGCCCCTTTCCACTTTAACATTCTGTTTTATAGTATAAGTTTTTTTCCAGTTCTAACATTCAATGTTCTGGATTCTAAGGGCCCTTCTCACTCTTATAGCTTATGTCCTAGGTTTTAAGGTTCTTCTCACCTCTGACCTATTTTCTCTGCTCTAATGCCTTTCTGTCTCTGCTATTTTATATTTTAAGATTCTTTGCAGTTCAGTTATTTTAAATTCTTAGAGGTTTTTCCCACCTCTGACATTCTATGCTCTATGTTGTAAATATTTTTCCAGCTCTAACAGTCTACGGGTTGTGTCCTAAGCTTTTTTCCAACCTTAACATTCTGTTCTTTGTTCTAAGATTCTTCACAATTTAGGTATTGCAGGTGCTATATTCTAGTTATTGCCTGCCTAAATAGTCTATATTCTCTGTTCTAAGAATCTTTCCAGTTCTGACTTTCTAAAATCTCTGCTCAAAGGTTCTTTTCAGCTCCAACTTTCTGTGTTGTGTGTACTAAGGTTCTTCTCCATGCAAACATTTTATATTCTGCATTTCACAGTCCCTTCATACTTGCTAAACAGCAGATCTGACCATGCCTCTTTATTCAATAAGTTCCTATGTTTCCCTCAAAGATCAAATATAAAATCCTCTGATTACAAGTAAAGCCCTTTGTAACCTGGCCACTTCCTACCTTTCCAAGCTTCTTACACCTTACTTCTTTCTCACATTCTGTGACTCAGTGAAGCTGGACTCCTTACTGTTCCTCAACCAAGACACTACATCTGCTACCTCCACAGATTTTCACTTGCTGGCTCCCATGCCTGGAATTCTCTGCCTCCTAGCTTCCCTGACCCCCTTCAAGTACCAGCTAAAATCCTACCTTATACAAGAAGCCCTTCCTTCTCAGTCCCCCTTAAGGCTAGTCCCTTCCCTCTATGATTCTATCCAATGTATTTTCTACCTTAGGTCTTTGCATATTAGACTGTGAACTCCTTGAAAGCAGGGATCGTTTCTTTTTTGTCTTTCTTTGTATCACCAATACTTAGCACAGTGCCTGACAAATAGTAGTAACTTAATAAATGTTTCTTGATTTGACTTGACTGAACTCTAATATTCTATGGACTATGTACTAAGGTTCTTTCCAAATCTTATATTTTATGTTACACTGAGGTTCTTGCTAGTTCTTATATTTTATGTTCTGGGCTCTTTGGGCCCCTCCCATTCTAGCTAGAGATTGCTTTTTCCCAACCCTAACACTATACATTGCATTTTCTAAGGTTCTTTCCAACTCTGACATCCTATAATCTTTGCTGATATGTTCTTTCTAGTTCTAACATTCTCTGTTCTAAACTTATGGTCTAAGGTTCTGTCTAAGCCATTCTATACTCTCTCCTAATATTACTTCCCATCCTTTCATTCAATGAATAGGTTCTAAGGTGTTTTCTGAAGCTAACATTGTATCTTGTATGTTATAAGATTCTATCATTCAACTGTAACATTCTGTAATCAAAGTGCTAATAATCATTTTAGGTCTAAGACTCTATGTGTTAACGTTCTTTCTGTTTTTGACATTCTATATTCTATCTTGTAAGGACCATTCCCACTCTATCATTTTATCTTTAAGAGTCTTTCTACCTCAGATTCTATGTTCTCTACTTCAAGGGGTTTTTCCAACTCTAACGTCCTATAATTTTTAAAATTATTTAATATTTTGTTTTTCCCCAATTACACATAAAAACAATCTTAACATTCGTTTTTTAAATTTTGAATTCTTATCACTTATTTCTATATCACTAAATTCTTATCACTTATTTTAAAGGTTCATTCAAACCAAAGTTCTAGGTTCTAAGATTCCTTTCGGCTCTGACATTCTAAGTTCTCTGTTCTGAAGTCACTTCCCAATTTAATAATCTATGTTGTGTGTTCTATAATACTTCACTGCCTTGACATTCTCTTATTTCTGTTCTAAGGTCTATTGTATGTTCTACGGTAATATCCTGCTCTCACATTGCTGGGCCACCACCACTTGTCTTGAGCTATGTCTTGTCACTAGACTCCAATGACCCTGGAGGAGAGAGTGAGGCTGGTGACTTTGCACAGCCCTGCCTCACCTAAATCCAATTCACTCACAAGTCAAGATATCATCCTCCTGATGTCATTAGGACAAACAATAACAGCTCTTACATCATATATTTTGAGATCCTTTCCAGCTCTGATCTTCTATGTTGTATGTTTCAAGGTTGTTTCCAGCTCTAACATTGAGTGTTGTGTGTTGCGTGGTTTTCCCTAATTTTTATACTATATTCTATGCTCTAAGCTTAAAAATTCTTTGTTTTATGTTCTAAAGTTCTTTTTTAGCACATATATCCTCTGTTTTCTGTTCTAAGATCCTTATCAGCTCAGAAATTCTGCTTTCTCTTCTAAGGTTCTTTCCAGTTCTAATAATCTATGATAAATATTCTAAGGTTCTTTCCAGTTCTAATAATCTATGATAAATATTCTAAGGTACTTTGCAGTTCTTACATTCTACATTCTCTCTTCCAAAGTTCATTTCCGCTCTATGGTTCTATGTTTTCTATTGTAAATGTAACCGGAGGTTCAAGCCTGGTGGATTTGCATGACTCTAGTCATTGGTGGAGGGATGGATCATTCGACATCGTGTGCCAGCAGAGGGTGTGACACAGTTGTTGGGAAAGCTTCAGACAAGAGGGACTTTCTTATTGCTCCTCTATTTGAGAGAGGATACATGTGGTTCCAGATGCTTTTCAGGAAAAAATACCCACATAAGGACAGGGAAAAACTGACCATGTCCCTGATTTCCAATATCTCTTCTCTTGTTCTCTGGGTTTCTGCATGTAGTGGGTCTGAAGTCACATATGTCCTTTCTCAAAGAAGGACGCAAGAAGAAAGTCCCTCTTCTCCAAGTTCTCTGCCAACTGCACCTTTTGAACATGCATACAACATTAACTAATCATTCTTCCCACCAATGAGGAGGCTTGAGCCCCGGGGTTACATAAGATTTTTTTAGAGCACTGATATGACCTATGTGCTCCATTCTAAGATTCCTTCCAATTCTGACATTCTATGCCAGTGGTGGGGAACCTGCAGCCCGGAGGCCATATATGGCCCTCTAGATCTTGAAGTGTGGCCCTTTGACTGAATCCAAACTTCACAGAACAAATCCCCTTAAGAAAAGGATTTGTTCTGTAAAAATTGGACTCTCCTTGCTTGCCATTGGAATGCTTGAGTTCACAAGTGGCTTATAGCAGACCCATAAGGTATGAACAAGCATCCTTAGCCAATACCAATGCACCTCGTATTCAGCCACATATTTCATCCAATGGCATTCAAGGACTTCTCACACCTAGTCTAATGCCATCGTTTCTTTTTTGTCTTTCTTTGTATCACCAATACTTAGCACAGTGCCTGGCACATAGTAGTAACTTAATAAATGTTTCTTGATTTGACTTGACTGAACTCTAATATTCTATGGGCTATGTTCTAAGGTTCTTTTCAAATCTTATATTTTATGTTATACTAAGGTTCTTGCTAGTTTTTATATTTTATGTTCTGGGCTCTTTGGGCCCCTCCCACTCTAGCTAGAGATTGTTTTTTCCCAACCCTAACACTATACATTGCATTTTCTAAGGTTCTTCCCAACTCTGACATCCTATAATCTTTGCTAATATATTCTCTGTAGTTCTAACATTCTCTGTTCTAAACTTATGGTCTAAGGTTCTGTCTAAGCCATTCTGTGCTCATTCCATAGAATTGTTCTCATTTGGTTAAGGTAGCTACTAGAAGTGGGGGTGTAGTGATCATTGGTTGGATCAGTGGAGCTGTCTAGATCTTGTTCAAATCTCTTACTGAATGATTCAAAAAGGAAATCCCAGTGACATCCTCTCCTTTTCATTCTTTTTTTTTTTGGAGGGGGGAAGGCAAGGCAATTGGGATTAAGTGACTTGCCCAAGGTCACACAGTTAGTAAGCGTGTCAAGAGTCTGAGGCCGGATTTGAACTCAGGTTCTCCTGACTCCAGGGCCAGTGCTCTACTTACTGTGCTATCTAGCTGCTCCAACCTTTTACATTCTAATGTCCAGCCCAATGTTAACATTCTATGTTCTGTTTTCTAAGGTTCTTTCTAGCTCTAGTCTTCTATGTTTTTTATTCTAAGATATTTCCAGACTCTTTTTGAAAGGTCCCTGTTCTCTTTGCTCTGTTCTAAGGTCTCTTTCAACTCTCACCCTCTATAGTCTTTTCTCAGTGCTCATACTTTTTGACCCCTCTGCTGCATTCAACACTGACAATCACCCTCTCCTCCCTGGGTTTTCATTCATTAACTCTCTCCTGGTTCTCCTCTAACCTTGCTAACCAATCCTTCTCAGTCTCCTTTGCTGGTTCATGGTCCATATAATGCTTCCTAAAGGTGGCTGTTCCTCCAAAGTTCTGTTCTAGTCTCCCTTCTCTTCTCCCTCTACACTCTCCCTTAATAATATTATCAGCTCCCATGAGTTTAACTCTTATCTCTATACAGATGGTTCCCAGACCTGTATTTCCAGGCCAAATCTCTCTCCTGAGCCCCAGATCCACACCACCATGTACTGGATGTTTCAAACATGCTGTCCCAGAGATACCTCAATCTCACCATGACCAAAAATGGAATGCATCATAGTTCCCTCCACCCAAAATCCTCCCGTCTATCAAATTTCCCCTTTCTGTTGAGGGCACCTTTATTCTCTTAATCTCCCAAGTGCTATTCTTAATGTTATCCTTGATTTTTCACTCTCTCTCACCATGCATATGCAGTACATTGCCAAATCTTGTTGTTTCTACTTCTACCACATCACTTACATTTGACCCCATCTCTCTACTCATATAGCTCAGGCACACATCACCTCTTTCCTGGAGCATTGCAACAGCCTCACACTGGATCTCCCTCCTCACTCTAATAAATCCTCCACACAGCTGCTGCAATCATTCTCCTTAGCATGAATCTGACCATGTCACTACCCCTCCTAATAAACTCCAATGGCTCCCTATTACCTCTAGAATCAAATATTAACTCATCTGTTTGCTTTCTAAAGTCCTTCACAGTTTAGCCTCAAACTCTTTCTAGTCTCATTTTATGATACTACCCTTCCTGCACCCCAACACTGTCACACACCCCAGCCACACTGTCCTTCTCTCTATTCCTCACATACAACAATCAAGAGTCCATCTCCCATCTCCGTGCTTTTGCGCTGGCTGTCCCCCCTGCCTGGAATGCACTCCCTCCTCAAGTCTCTGAAAGAGACTATCTTATTTCTTTCAAGATAAAGCCCAAGCACCAAACCTTCTACACAATGCCTTTCCTGATCTTCCCAACTACTAATGCCCTCCCTCGCTAACTATCTTGTATTCATTTTATATTTAAAATTTCTATATATTTACATGTAGATATAATGTAAGGTCCTTGGGAATAGGGGGTACTTCACTTCTGTCTTCATATCTCCAATGCTTACCTCTTTTGGTAGAGGCTTAATAAATGGTGGTTGGTTGATTAGTTGATTTCCAGTTCTGATATTCTATGACCTTTCTAGTGAGGTCCCATCCCACCCTAACATTCCATATTCTGTGGTTGAAAGGTCTTCCAACTAGAAGATTCTCTGTTTCTGAGGTTCTTTCCATCACAGATATTATACATTCTTTGTTCTAAGTTCCTTCTTGGCTCTAATATTCAGGGTTCCTTGTTCACTTCCAACTCAAATATTCCATGATCCAAGTTCTAAAGTCCCTATTCATTCTGACATTATCTCTTCTCTGTTCTAAGGACCCTTCAAACTCTCACCATGATTTCTTTTCAAAGGATCTTTCCAGCTCTGAAATTCCATGTCCTATGGTTCTTTCTCAGCAGGGTCTTTTAAGGTTCTTTGCAACTTTAACAATCAATGTTCCATAGTCAAAGGTTTTTTCCCAATTCTAAAATTCTAGGTTCTAGGGCAGGAGTGGGAACCTGTGGTGTCAAGGCCACATATGTCCTCAAGGCCTCAGGTTACCCACTCCTGTTCTAGAGTTTTCCAGCTCTTACTTTCTGCATCTCTGTTGTAAGGTCTCTGTTATGACAGTCTCTGTCAATTCCCATGCTAGAATTCTATGCTTTAAGGTTCTTTCCACCTATAAATAGATTATGTTCTTGGTTCTACTCTGTTCCCTTCTATGGGAAAGGAGGAACTTCTTCATATGGAAAGACGGAAAGGAAAAAAGAGACCCTCCCTCAGTTTCTGCCAGAGTGGTAACTAACCAGTGACTGAATAAGGCCAACAACATTATTAGCACCTGCTCAGTAAACATAGCTTGAACCCCTGCAGGGCAGTGGAACCTCCTCATCTGAACTAGTTGCCTGGAGATCCACTGACTTTCTGGGCTGCCTTCTTCCTAAGGACGAGCTGAACCAAAAGGGAAGCCCCGAAACGGGTCTTTGAAGCCACCATCCATCTACAGTGAGCCACACCGGGCAGGGGGTAGGTCTACGGGGTCTTCCTTTGCAGTAATGGTTCTATTTTGTTACTTTGTTTCTGTTCTCGAGTTCCTAAGAACCCCAGGCTTCCTTGGAGACCCACCTTCCTCGCCGGGCATTCTAGGTTCTCAGATTCTTAGCCGCGCTGACAGTCTGTATTCTGTGATCCCTCTTCACTCTGGAATGCTATCTCTTTGGAGGTGTTTCCACCCAGCTCTTAGATTCCCTTTTCTATCTTCAAAGGTTAGTTCCAATCCTACCATGTCGTTGCCTGTCGCGTGGCATATCATTCCCCCCCCCCCCACCCCCTAATATTTTGGGACCAGTTACCCAAGTGAGGCTGGTCCTCTTGCCGCCACTCTCTTGGCCTCTAGCACATACCACCCCCCCCCCCAATATTCTGGGATCAGTTACCTAAGTGAGTCTGGTCCTATTGGTGCCATTCCCTTGGCCTCTGGCACAGTCCCACCCTAATATTTTGGGCTCAATTACCTAAGTAAGGCTGCTGCTAGCTCTGCCATTCCCTGGCTCTCCGGGCTCTGCCATTGGCTGCCGGGACAAGTGGGGGCTCGGCGGCGCGCCAAGCCCGGCCCCGCGCGCCCGCTGATTGGCCAGGGCTCTTTCTCCCTGGTGCCGAGCGCGCTTTCCCGCGGAGCAGCAGCAGCGAGTGAGCGAGCGAGCGCAGCGAGCGGCTCCCAAACTTTTCCCAGTGGCCGCGCTCGCTGGTGAACTTGGCCGTGGGCGGGCGCGGGGGAGGCTGCCTGGTCAGGAGACGCCTCGGCCCCGCGGCTGTGACAGCGGCGGCGGCGGCCGAGCCAGCGGCGGGCGGAGGAGGGCACGCTCGCCCCGGGTAGGGGAGGGCAGGGCAGGGGAAGGGGCCCCGAGGAGCTCAGAGAGGTGCCAGCGCAGCTGGACCAGTCGGCACGCTGGGCCAGGCCGGGAGAGACTCCTGTGCAGCCGCAGCCGCAGCCGCGGGCCGTCCGGCCGTCGGGCCGTCTCTGCCGCCGCCGCCGCCGCCGCCACCGGCCCGTGGGCCCGCCGCTGGCCCCACCGAGCCAGGCCGCTGCCGCTGCCGCTGCTGCTTGCGCCGCCGCTACCGCCGCCTCCCGCCTCCCGCGACCATGTGGCACTTCTCCACCTCGGCCATAGCGCCCTACTCCACCAACTTTCTGCTGGTGCCCATCCCCGAGTGCCCCGGGCCCGTCTGCCCACCCCCCGGC
>JAQQSZ010005006.1:0-13983 GCA_028646595.1 Phalanger gymnotis
GGAAAGAATTTGGAACTCAAGGTTTTAAAAAAATAGATGTTCAAAAGTAAAAAAGTTTTTTTTTTCATGCAACTAGAAAATAAGGTGCACAGGCAATGGGGCATAGAGATTTATCTTGCCCTACAAGAAAGGAAGGGAAAGGGGGATGGGAGGGAAATGGGGTGACGGAGGGGAGGGCAGACTGGGGAACAGGGCAACCAGAGTATACGCCATCTTAGAGTGGGAGGGTGGAAATGGGAAGAAAATTTGTAATTCAAACGTCTGTGAAAATCAATGCTGAAAACTAAACATATTAAAAATAAATTTTAAAAAAAGAAATTAACTTTTATTAGCACTTAATATAAGGGTTGACCCCAGTGCCATGACTTGAACAGTCCCATGTCATGTTATGAGAGGTAGCCTGTGGGGATAATAGTAATTCCCAAAGTTGTAGGAGTTGAAAGGGATGCCCCCAACTCGTTCAATCTCTTTTAGGTTATTGTAATGTAAACTACAGTTTTACAGGGTTCCAATTAGCTTTACAAGTTCTATTACCTAGTTTTAACTAACTAAACTTCACAAAATGGACTAGCGGCTTAAAAAGATCCTGGTAAAGAAACTAGAATTTGAAAATAATTCCAATAAATCACATGCAAACAAGGAAATGGCAGAGCTAACACTTCTCTTACTGTGAACACAAGCTCTTCATCATCCACAAGGCAAGGTAAAAACTTTAATGGTCTAAATCCTAAACAAACACAATAAGCCAAATTTTAAAAACATTCAAAACTATCAAGATGTGAAATACATCTTCTACCATTATGAGCATCACTGATAATGATGATAATGATGATGATGATGATGATGATGATATAGCTAGCATTTATATGTGCCAGACAATGTGCTAAGCACCTTGCAAATATCCCATTTGATCCTCAACAACGACCCTGGTGAGAAGGTGTCATTGTTATTTCCCTTCCACAGCTGAAAACACCTGAGGCAGACAGAGGTGAAGCGACTGGCCCCATGTCACACAGATAGTAAGTGTCTGAGGACAGATTTGTTCCTGAATCCATGCCTAGCACCCTATCCACTGAGCCACCTAATTTATAAAAGCTCTTCTAAAACAAACTTGGAAATAAAATGTTCTAACCTGTTTAGAAATAGCCCAAACTAAGGGTTTTGGTGGGCTTTGAATCCATTTGCTAAAAAGATAAAAACGCAACACTGTCTAAATAGTTTGGAAACTCAACAGATTGACACCAATAAAAAGGGAAATTTAAAAGCTGAATTTCAATGATAACTAGCCTAATTAGTAGATGGCATTAAAAATTAGTATGATTTTCCAAGCATAACCAAAAATGCATATGCTTCTTGCATATGTATGTATATTTATCTGTGAAATATCTTTTTACCTCTGACAGCTGTTAAAATAAAATATCAAAACATAATAAACTTTGAACCAGACATTTCAATGAATGGATCAAAAAGTGGTAAGATTTTTAAAAACAATGAAGCCTATTCAATCACACTGCTCTCACTAAAATATGACTGTTGCTAAAAGAGTTTTTCCTGTGAATAAAAAAAAGATATTTTAATTGTTTATCTCATAATTTTTGTACGCTTTTTAATTAACATATCAGCACAGCAACGCACGTATCATAGGTTGTATTGTACAATGTTATATGATCTTTTCACATAAAGGCAGCTCGGTAAAATAGTTAGGGATTGGAGCCAGGAAGCCCAGACAGGGTTCAAGTTCTGCCTTTGGTATTTACCTCCAGGTCACAATCTCTTAATGCTCTAGGCAACTTACTAAGACTATCAGTTGTAGACAAAGGGCCAACCTACATTAGAAGAGGGAGCTTCCTCACCCGGGGTATTCCTTATTCAGCGAAATCACAGGCTCACTCCCTCGTCATATGGAATACGTAATATAGGGGCAAACGACATTTTTTTACTAGTGGAGTACATGATCAAAAAGCTTTGGATAGCTCAAGGTATGAGCTAGCCAACCACTCCCTGCCTAAGACATGCTAGTAAAGGAAAAAGGACAGAGGGGCGTCATAAAGGATGATTAGGTTCATAGGCTGGCCCAGAGAAGCTACAACGTAATGTTAATAACTAGCAGTACTATTGTTATGAACATTACAGTAGCAATATACATAACTGAATTCAACAAGCATTTACTGAGAATTTACTATGTATGCCAGGCACTGAACTATGTGCTAGACATAAAACAATAAAAATGAAAACATACCCTGTTCTCAAAAAGTTTTCATTCTACTGGGGGGGTGGGGTAAACAACATGTCCACAGGTAAACAAAATCAAAAATCAAAATACATACAATAGTAGCTCACATTTATAGTGCCTAGTATGTGTGGAGCACCTCACTAAGTGCTTTACAAGAGGCATCTCCTTTGGTCCTCACAATAACCCTGAGAGGTAGTGTTCTATTATTCCCATTTCAGAGAGGAGGAAACTGAGGCAAACAGGTACACAGTATATAAAGTGAATATAAAGGTTTTATTTGGGTGGTGACAGCAATACCAAAAAGTACTAAAAACTGAGAGAATCAGGAAGGCCCTAATATAGATTAGAGTTGAGCTTTAAAGAGAGCTAGAAAATTTAAAAAGGAAATGTTTTCAAGGCAGAGAACATTCTAGGTATCAAACTAAAGATGTGCAAGGCACTAAGGCAAGAAATGGCATACCACATACAGGCCAGTCTGGCTAGGACTTAAGAGCGTGTGAGAGGCAAAAATATGAGCTCCATATGGAAAGATGGGTAGCTAGTAAGTATGTGAGGCTGTTTTTAAATTCAGGTCTTCCCAACTCCAGACCTGGCACTCTATTCACTGAGCTACATAGCTGTCCCAAGAGGAGTTAAAAAATGGCTTTAGATACTTCCTATCTGTGTGACCTTGTGCAAGTCACACAACCCTGTTTGCCTCGGTTCCCTCATCTGCAAAATGAGCTGGATAAGGAAATGGCAAACCTCTCCAGTATCTTTGTCAAGAAAACCTCAAATAGGGTCATGTAGAGTTCGACATGACTGAAACAACAACAACAACGGAGGTCATCTATTACTACTCCACTTTATTTTATAGAAAAAGAAACCAAACCCAAGAACTTAAGTGGCCACACAGCTACGTGTTGTGGTTGAAACCATAAGGTAAAGGGTGCTGGTGGCTATATTAAGCGATCTCTAGAAAAAGCTTTGGCTAGCCAGGAGGAAAGGTATAGGGTATATTTTTCCCTCCCCAAACTCTAACAATATACTTGGGTCCCTTTTAATACAGAACAGACCTCCCACACCAGGATTCCCAATTGGATCTCCAAGAGACTACAGAGAAAGTAAGCTGACCTTCTTGCTTCCTATCCCCCCACCCCAAGTTTGGTATTCTACTCTCCCATTTCCCTTTCCCTTCTCTATTCATCTCCCCCTTTCCAGAATTTCTCATTTTCTTCATGGCTCAATTCATGTGTCAACTCACAGAGGGCAGCTTTACTAATGCCCTTACATGTCAGTTTTCTCTCCTCTTTCTTTATATTAACATGCTGTATTCCCTCCAACTCCAGAAGAAACTAACATCCTTGAGGACAAAGACCATTTTTCCCTTTTGAATATGTATTCTGAGCACCCAATTCAGTACCTGAGTGTCTAATTCAGTGGTTTTGGATTGGACTGGATTGGAAGCCCTCTGTGGTAGAAAGAACACTGGTGAGAAAAGCTGGGTTTGAGCCTCCAGGCATTTCACCTTCTCTATAAAATGAAGGGTTTTAGACTTACTAGAAGATCTCCAAGGTCGTTCACAGCTCCAAAATTATATGTTTCCATGATTCTGAATTCTTTCTTTTATTGTAGGCCTGACAAACCATTGTTTGACATTGCAGACTCCTACTTGGTCCCTTCTTCCTTCTTCTTAGTGGTATCTAGTGGATACTGCAGTATGGCAGCCTAGCAGTATGCCATTTTCTGGGGTGCACAGGGACATGAGTGAAGCAAAGTGAAGTGACTATTACTGCTGCTCTGTAAGCACATATAATGCTCTGTCTGCCCTGGGCCAGACTGGTAAAGGATGTATATGTTCGGGCAATGGGGACTGTGAATTCATTAAGTTGCAAAGTTACAATATAATGAACCTCAATTTTCAGGTGGTCAAATAAAATTAAGAAGAAAAAATAAAATTAACTCAGTGTAATTCTTTGATCCTAATAAAAGGTAATTTGTAGTGTACTGAAGCAAATGGACGTTTCTGGACTGATGTGGATAATTAAAGTGCAGGAGCTTCAGAGACCCCAAAATGCAATGCAGCCTTTTATCAGAAGCAATCACTCTATCTCAGTCTGACAGTTAACAGCGTATGATCTGGTAAACAAATACTTTCACACAGTACAAAAGTGCCATTAAAGGCCAAAACTGTCAACACAAATTCCATTCTTACAAGAGAAAAAAATATATAAACTGTTGATCACCTCTGGTTGTCTTAACTAGCATGGAGGTTGTCATGGAAACATTTCTGCGAAGTTCACAGTGATGAAACACAAACACTTCCAGTTTAATTGCTATTAGGTTTAGCATACCAGAGTTTATTTATACTCAGAGTGCATTATGATAAAGTGCAGCAGAAAGTAAAGCTTGTAATGATCTAGTATAACAATGCCAATGTTTCTTTTAAAAAAAATGGAAATAAAATTCAACAGAAGTTTGATTTTCCAGGGAGAAAAAAAAGAAAAAAAAAACACCCAGAACTCATTGTTTCCTCAAATGCTGATAAATTTCTTTAGCTCATGGATACACAATTGCTTTCCTCTTCTGTACTGCATAGTAGACAAAACCAACTACTTTATATATTAAATACTAAAAGAAAAATTAAAAACTGAAGATATTAGAAAAATTCAATTTATAAAAATTAGGATTTTGATTTTACTAATTCTCTCATAGCAATAATGTATGTTATTTAAGACTTAACTAGAACTTTGTTTTCTGGTGATAAAATGACAATAAACTGATCTCTAAGTTCCTTCTTGCTAGATAAGTCCATGTTCTATCTATATCAATGAGTCAGAACTCCTCCCCCCATGCCCCCATCTCATCAATAATTTCTTTTTTAAAACAATCAGGGAAACAAACAAAAAACCTCTGTTGAGAAAAAGGTAAGGCTATTAGAATCCTGTGTACAAAATGATACTTTCTCATTACATGGATGGTAAACCACTTAGCAAATGTCTTTGATAATTGCTGTGGCTGAAAAAAAAGCACTACCCTGAGGCCAATTTAATGATAAGCCTCCTATGATTCTTGCTAGGCTAGACCTTAAACTTAGACTGTCAACCAGCCCATGCCTGAACCTGCCAGAGCTTGCAATCAGCTGGCACGGCCTTTCAAGAACCTAAGGTCACCACCACACAACAATGAAGCAAGGACAGGTATATAATCATATAGCCTTGGAAATAGTTAACTGACATAACCGAGTTAATTTTTTATTATCAGGAAGCTCTTTCAGTAAATAGTATACATTGAAACTCAAGCCAAACCAAAGTACCAACACATTTATTAAATATTTAGAGTGTGTAAAGGCAGTGGCCTAAGCAGGCACTTTACAAAGAAAGGCAAAAAAAAAACAAACCAGTCTCTGCCCTCAAGAAGCACACATTCTCAAGGGGAAACATTATAAACAACTATGTAAATGCAAGATATGCACAGGGTAGATTGGAAGTAATCTCAGGGGCTAGAAGGCACAATGATTGAAGGAAACCAACAAGTACAGCTTCTTGCAGAAGGTAGAGTTTCAAATGAGATTTGCAGACAGGGAAGCTAGGACACAGATGGATAGGCAGGAAGCCCTGGCACTGGGGATTTCGGGGATTTTTTAGACAGAAGCAAACCAGAATCATGAAGGGCCTTGTGTCAACTTCATCTGATTAAAAGAAATGGGCATGATTGCCCTGAAGAAGATAAAGACTTCAGGGGCTCATGACAGCAATCTTCAAGTAGTTGGAAGGCTGTCACTGTGAAAAAGGGATCTGTTCTCTTTGGCCCCACAATACAGAATCAGATAGAAATGGGTGCAAGGTGCAAAGAAGGAAATTTAGGCTTGAGGTCAGGAAAAACTTCCTAGCAATGAGAACTTGTTCAGAAGAAGAATGGGTTTTCTAGAGAGGTAGTAGGTCCTTCCATCCTTAGAGGTCTTCAACAGAAGCTAGCTGACCACTTGTCATGTTGTAATAGCAGGAAACCCTTTTAGGTATGGGATAGAATTGATGAGTGCTGAAGTCCCTTCCAATTTCCAAATTTCATGATTCTGTGAAATGTTCCTACATTTTCTTTAAATCAAAAGTATTTCGGTAACGATTTTTTTTAAAAAAAAGTTTTAGGATAGTACGAAAAGAAAAAACAAACTGGCTAAGAGATTAAAATATTTTAAAAATTAACAGATATTTATTTAGTCTTACATGCCATTCAGTGTAAGGAATAAAAAAGAAACACAAGACTTAGTCACAGTCCCTCAAGATGTTACAATATAATTGTGGAAACAAGGACTGTGACACATAAAATTTTTTTTAAATAATTCAGAACAGCATGTAATTACATGTTGGTTAAGAAAAATGAAAACCCCAGTATGTGGGGCAGAACCTCTATGGTAAACGTGAATAGATTGAGATCTACAGTACTGGGGGTGGGGTTGGGGAGGGAACCTAAATCGATGAGATCACAAATTTACCTACAAATATATTAAGTCTTTTCAAATCCAAAAGTGTAGTGATAACTGGCAACCCAGAAAAAAAAAGTGTTTTGCATATTGTAGATATTTGATAAATGCTTGAATTGCTGAATATCCTTGTAATAAAGACAAAGTGTATTAAATGCTCATACATCATGGGTCAATCCTCCATACACTGCAAAGGTTCTATTTGTACCTCTCTCTCTAGTTGAAAGTTTAGACAATACACTCTCAAGAGCTCAGAGACCGTCTCTGTGTAAATCTTTCAAACAACATCATGGTGAATTAGGGCATTTACTACCATACCTGGAATGAGGGCTCCATGAGTTTGAGTTTAAAAAGGAGAAGTAGACATGATCAGTTTCTCCTGCCTAGTCCAATTCTTTCATTTGGTGGCAAGTGTCTCTCCTGATGAACGATTATGTGATAACCCAAGTGTCCAGAGAAAGGAGGCAAAAAGGAAAATGACATACTAGGGTTATCCGACGGAAAATTGTATAAAGAATATTCCTTACAGCTGGCTACAGAGAGGCGTGGGATGCTTCGGGCCTCCAAATCTAGGTCCAGATGGGGATGATGGCATAGCAGCTCCACAGATTGTGGTGGAGCTCCAAACATGATTCTCCACTTTCCTTTTTTATATATGAAAAATCCCATCTTGGATGTGTCTTAGAGATGCTCCCTTTCTTTTCAGGGGTTCTAAGATGATGAGCGGTATGGAGAAAAGTATTATTTGCTTCCTCTCCTTCCAGATTTATGTTTTGGGATTTCTGAGAGAAGTGATCAAGAATATAAAAGTGGGATGTTGCCCTATTTACTCAAAGTTGACTAACAAGTAGATATATCTTAACTCTAATACAAAGGGCCATGAGGCAATTTGGGCAGAGATGGACGTATTAATTAATGATTAGACAAAGGGGAAGACCCTTCTTTGCTGATTTCAGGGGTGAGAGAAAAAAACAAGAGACAGTAATTACTTATGGGATATGTGCCAATTATCAGTCAAGTGTCATAAAAAGCCTCATGGAAGTGCTTAGGTTTTTTTCTCCAGGGATTCTATCTTTGAAATCCTAACTAGTATTCCATGGGGTGACAGGAGAACCAAGATAAAATCACAACACTCTAAGACCTGTTAACATGTGGACGAAGGTCATATTTATTAATAGAGCTACATATGTGTGTGTATGTGTGTGAACATAAACTTCTACAGCAAGCAATATTAATTAATTTACATTCCTTAGAGCAAGGAAGGACGGCACTTGGAGTTACATAACTCTTATTAATAAGCAAAACTATATACTCACATTCACATGAGAAAATAGTATAGAACTACAGAGAACCAACATTATAGAAAGTATTGCAGAATTTAATGTTCTGTTGTTCCTGTCACAAAGCTTTGCCAAATGCAAGCAGAATGGTCCAATTTATTAAGTTTGAACTCTCTTTTATGAGCTTTTCCCCCCATTTAAGGAACCCTAAACTCCACTTCTTTCTTCACCTTCACTCCTCTACAAAAACAGGAAAATCACTAATTTCCATCATCTGGATGGTATGCATAAATGAATTCAGTGTAAATGAATTTCAGTAAATACTTCATCCAGAAGTTGCATGTTATGTTTTTTAGCTCCAATTTTAGATTAAAAAACTTAGCTCGCCCAATAAATGGCATTTTACCCAACAGATAGTCATTAAACACTTATTAAAAGCCTACAATGTACCAGGCATTGTGCTATAAGCTGGGGATAAAAAGGGCAAAAGACAGTCCCTGCGCTTGAGGAACTAACAGGCTAATGAGGGAAACTGTATAAATGATATATAAATAAGTCATATGTGAGCGTAGGTATGTATGTATATTATTTATGGCATATATCATGTATATGTATGTTTCATATCATGTGTATGTATATGTATCACATATGTGTATGTATGGTATATATCATATATATATATATATATATATATATATATATATATCTGATACACACATACACACACACACATACAGGCACACATGAGAGATAAATTGGAAATAACAAAGGAAAGGCACCAGAATCAAGAAGGATCATAAAAGGTTTCCTGAAGAAGATGGAATGTCAGCTGGGACATGAAGGAAGCTGGGAGGCAGAGATGAAGAAGGAGAGCATTCCAGGCACAGAGGACAGTCAATGAAAATGCCTGGAATCTGGAGAAGTGTCCTGATCAAGGAACAGCATGGAGATCAATGTCACTGGCTCACAGACTACCTAGAAGGTGCACTTGAAATCTTGGCCCTTTTATTGGATCTCAAATTCTGTATTAATTCCATAGCCTAGGGAACTATCAGAGAACTGTGAGAGGCTTCAGTCTACTTGATGTAACGTGGCTCCCATCATCACAAATCTAATCTCCATGTTCCTGAGGAATTGCTATATCACCAAAGATTCTGTTGCACTTTTTGAGGTAGAACTTAGGAGTTACACTGTGGACAGAGCACTGGGCCTAGAGCCAAAAGACCTTAGCTCAAATCCAGTCTCAGATAACTTTACTACCTGTGTGACTCTGGGAGGTCACTTAACCTCTGAGGATAATAATTGCATCTACCTTAAAGGGTTGCTCTGAGGATAAAATGGGGCAATATTTTAAGGCACCTGGCAAATAGCAGGCACTTAATAAATGCTTGTTTGCTCCCTCCCTTCTCAGCTCCTTTTTGGATCTGAAATACAGGTGGAACATTAGAGCTTCCAAAAGCACAATCCACCACTTCTGAAGGGGGGAGAAACTCCCCATGTAGGAGCAGGGATTAGCTCCAGGCTAATAACCACGGGACTATATTTTCTGGCCATTAATTTGCCAATGTTTGACATGGTAATTGGTAGAAACTACAAAGGAATTCCTTTTCAGTTTTAACTAAATTCAACCTCTTTAGGAAGAATGAATGACTTACTTTTGCAATAAATGGAATATGACAACCATAGTTACTTCTCTTATTTTTTTCTCCCCAACCTGATACTACACAACACTAAGAGAGGACCCAAAAAGTACCAAGCACTAAACACTCTAAAAGAAAGAGGTTAGATCTTGAAGCAAAATTGGAGATTGGCTGGAAAACTATACATTTGTACCACACTATATCCATTTTCTCTGTATAGAATTGATTACCAGCTATGAATGTGAGTACATTCATAAATGCCACAATAATTTTCACCTGAATGCTTCAATGAATCTATGATCTCACTGAGAAGAACATGTCTCCCCAATGATACAGATGGTAACTCAACCATCCCTTGTCATCCTGCAGAGCTCTTCACTGATCACATCTAAAATCCTCCACAGAGTCAAACCAATGTGTTTTAGAGACTTTCCTCTAAGTATTTCAACATTATGTGGTTAATTGTGCAGTATCTGGACTGTCAATCAACTAGCCTTTGTACTCTCCGCATGACTAATAAACTATCTTTCACTCTTCTCTCTACTTCTTCCATGAGCAGACCATCATTGCTGATATGCCACAGCACGCTTAAACCCAGTAGTTTGCAAACCTATTGCCCTATGCTTCACCTGCAATTTTGATTATTTGAAGACGGTGGTGGCCCATGATTTTGTGGCACAACAGCATCACAAGAAAAATGTAAGCATTAAATGGCAGGTGTTGGGATTTGTTTTTCAGAGAGCAGCTTGATACCATTGAAAATCGGATCTATTTAATGCTGTTAAATACTATTTTAAAATATAACATTCAAGATTACAAAACAACACAGAATTCAATCTCAAGTATAGGGTCTTATGAAAATTGCCTTGCTTTCAAAAGCCTAAGATATCTCTAAATTATTACTCTGGTTGGGGCTTAAATGAGACATATTTTTTAGGAAAAGAAGAGACAAAGTACACTTGAAATAAGAATGGAAAGGAAGACAAGTAAAAGGAAATTCAAATCAATAATATTTTTATAAATCAGCTACCAAGTATATTAGGCTCACATTTCTAAATTCTGGAACAACACCATAATGAAGACTGTATCATGTCAAAGAGTTGCTGATTGTTTCTAAACTTCAGAGAAACAGGAGCTCTATTAGGGTTTATTTTCTTTCATCAAAAATCTGGTTAATAAAAAAAAGTCTGTATATGATAGGAATGGCTTATTTTACACTGGTTGCTTTTTTTTTACATTTTACAAATATTTCTAGACTTAAGGATAAACCTCAGACAGACCTTAAGAAAATGTCTATATTCCATAGTGAATGTTGTTTGTACACATAACGTGAGAGAAGTGGCAAAGTAGTCCATGATATATTTAAACTTCCACTCAATCATATATTTAGATATTTTAATACTCTGTGGGTGGATATTTGAAGCTGGCCTAAATTCAAATAGGCATTAGCAATCTCCTCAACAATCTTTAGTAACACAATGAAAGTACTTTCTAAATGAAGCATTTTAAAATATTGAAATTTTGAATGTTAGCTTGTCCTTTTTTGGCACTATAACTATAATTTAGATAGAACATCAAGCTATTTTATTACTGTATAATTTGTGGCAGTAGACCCAAAGAGCATTAAAATGACAATTTTTATTTATTGTGAAACCTCAGCTAACTTTTCACTATTTGGCAATTAAAATCTGTATATATTTTGATTCTGAGATAGGCTTCACCCCTCAATACTAGTTGTCATCTGCAAAACAAAACAGAAAAAGAACAGGGATATAAACCTCTGGCAAAAATATCAATAAACTTAGAAAAACTGATTACGACACTGTTAATTCTCCTTACTGGCAAAAGCAGACACAAAAAAGCCATTATTGTATCAAGTTTACAACTGATGGATACCATGCTACTCCTCCAAAGTTATGTGTATGTGAAATGTTCCCTATACCATAGCATATAAAAAGGTAGATCTACTAAGCTTTCATCCTGATCCGCCAAGCTTAGAAAATGTTTGTAAAATTTTTTAAAATGCAGTGTAAACATTTCAGCCCTGAACCTTTTTTATATGCCTTTGAACCTTCACTTTCATGTGCAATACCTGACAGCCCACTGAGAATAGCTGCTGAAAACCCCAAAGATGGGTAAAACAGAATTTCTGACTCAGGAAATAAAGATCAGCTGAATATGATTCCCATATGGCAATCCAGATCAATGAAAAGCAAGACCAGAAATTTACAATATCTATACAGTACAGTACAACATGAAGGTTATCTTTTATTGCTGGTAGCAAAACTCCCAGTGGCCAAGAATAGAGTAGATACTAAGACTGTAAATCTAGTAATGATGAACTAGGAAAATATATTATATTCATACATCCAAATGAAAATGGAATTATGAAATTCTATTAAGTTTTTTGAGTACCACTGATATTATGAATCATTTCTGAAACCAAAGAATATAGTTTCATACTCCTAAAACAGATACAAAAATATGAGTTGGGTCTTTTGTTTTTCTTTCTTTAAGTATGAAGAAATTCATCGGACTGAACTACAAGAAGCAGTCTTTCTTTTTAAAAAATACAACTCAAACAGCTGCAAGGTTACTTTCATGATAAAATATATTTGGAAGACAATAAACTTAATAGTTTGATTGATTTTATTTCAAGTTTATGTGAAAAACTCACAAAATGTATTTTAAAATTACTTGCACTCTAAAATACACAGTCATATCATTCTAAAATGGGAACATCTGGAGGTATTCACCATCTACACAGAATCCCTCTCCCACTGGGGCTCTGTACAGGACCATGATCTCTAACAATGCAGGACATCTTTAGTAAGCATGTTTCCAAGTTTTATGGTTAATTTAATATTGATAATCACAGAATCAATGAATAAAACTAGATCTGTAGTTGCATCCCTTATAGAATTTGGTATCGTCTTAACAAATGCATATGCTTTGGGAGATGAAAGCTTTCCAGGATGTGGCTTGCTCTGAGTCACAATTTTGTTTTGTAATCAACAAAAATAGAGCAAAATCAGGGATTCCTCTTTATCTTTCAGTGAATTATACAACTGTAAAAATATGTTCTCCTGTAGAAAAATGACCACCAAAGCCTTGCCTATGCCAATTTCATAACTTCACCACAGAAATGTTCAATGCTTGAGTGGACCATCCTCATAAAGATTGCATAAAAATGGGGAAATATGTATATGGCTTTTAAATTGATGATGACTTCTTGGTCACTTTTTTTGAGTAACAATACCATCAGTGACATTTTATCTTCCCAGTTTTATTTTTGGCATCCCCCCTTACATGATATATTTTGATGGTCGATCTTTCGATGCCTTAAACTTTTGCCCTCAGTACCAATTTCCCATACACCTGGTATGCCATGGTCTGGTCCATGTAGCAGCTCTTTCTGATTTCCTTTTAAGTGACAGTCCAAAAGTGGCTGTCACATTCTCATTGCTGATTGAAAATACCAATTACAGGGCGGCAGAGCCAAGATGGCGGCTGGAAAGCAGGGACTAGCGTAAGCTCCCTGCCAAGTCCCTCCAAAAACTTATAAAAATGGCTCTGAACCAATTCGAGAACTGCAGAACCCACAAAGTGGCGGAGGGAAGCAGGGCTCTAGCCCAGGACAGCCTGGATAGTCTCTGGCTATGGTCTACCCCGCGCGGAGCTGGGAGCGGAGGGGAGGGGAGAGGAACAGAGCCCAGCGTGGTCAGCGTGGACCAACCAGACCAGGAGCCCTGTAGCCCGGCAGAGCGTGCCCTAGCGCCCTGAATCAGTGAGCTGCAGCAGTTACTAGACTTCTCAACCCACAAACACCAAAGACAACAGAGTAGGTTAACGAGAAAAGCTGCTGGGGACTGGGATAGAGTTTGTGGTTCAGCCACAGCCCCAAGGGCAGCAGAGGTGGGGCAGCTACAGAACTACACCTACAGTTGCTTCTGGCCCCAGGCCCACCTGGTGGGAGGAATTAAGAGGCTGATCACAGCAGGAATGAAGAGCCTGCTGAAGATCTAAGTCCAGTCCAGGCTGGGGGGTTCTTGGGGAAGGAGGAGTGCTGGGGTGGCAGAGCTGGTGCATCCCCCCAAGTGTGGAACATAGAACTCTTTAGTCTACAAGCAGTCATACCCTGCGGAAAAACTCAAGGGTTAACTTAGTTGGCTAGGAAAACGCACCCAGGTTCAGTTTCAGACTCTGGAATCCTTCTTTGGTGACAAAGAAGACCAAAACATACAGCCAGAAGAAATCAACAAAGTCATAGAGCCTACAACAAAAACCTCCAGGAAAAACATGAACTGGTCTCAGGCCATGGAAGAGCTCAAAAAGGATTTGGAAAAGCAAGTTAGAAAAGTAGAGGAA
>JAQQSZ010005007.1:0-13982 GCA_028646595.1 Phalanger gymnotis
CCTGTATTCTACCATCTTTATTCTACCTCTGCAAGTACTATCTCATTTGATCTTCACAACAATGCTGGGAGGTAGGTGCTATTATTATCACCATTTTACAAATGAAGAAACTGAGGTAGAACAAAGTTAGGTGACTTGTCCAGAATCACCCACGTAGTAAGCATCTAAGGTTGAATCTGACCTCAGGTCTTTCTGACTCCAGATCAAATGCCTATGTACTTTGCCACCTAACTTTTTCAAATGTGTACATATAATATATAGTATTATATAGTTTTGAATCAATAAGATTGAATATATGTGTATAATATTCAAAGCTATTAATAACCAACATATTCACACCCATGTTTTCATGTGTGTATATATACATATATAAATGTGTACATATAATATAAACATATATGTTATATGAACATATGAAACATGTTTTATATAAACATCTATAATATACATGTATTTGTGCACAATACACATGTATAGGTTTTATACACACACATAACTATCATACACCAACAGGTAAGCCCAAATCATATTTCTCCAGTTATGAAGTCTTTTATTATCATTGAGTGAAATAATTTTCCCTAATCATCATTCAGTTTTGTTATTATGGCTTTAAAAGCCAGATGTTTTGTGTCAATACTCACCCAACAACTGCAGAATGAAATACTTTCCATCTGACTTGACTCATGATCTATCACTGCTCCTGTTCCCATTAACGAGTGAAATGGATAGATTGAAGCCAAGGTCCACCTGCCCTTTGGATGAACAAAGCTAAGAAATGCCTTGCTTTTATAGGCCTTCCTCAACAGAGGTTTTCTCTCAAGATCTTGGATTACTCTCGTTACAATCTTTAGCTTTAATCTCAGCCCCCAAGTATCTTTGGAACTCTGCAAGTTTGATGCCTTTAACAAATTACAGTTTGTTATTGTTCCTTGGGAGCTAAAGATATGAGAATAATATTGAAAAAAGTATTATAGAAAATTATTCTTTTCGATAGTCTAGGAGAATAGACCACCCCCATGATGAAACAAAAATTAAAAACATATAAGATGCTCTAAGAACTTAGTGAGTCAATCCTTTTGGAGACCATCTGTGATTCACATGTCTTAGAATATTTCTACACCTATATTGTAATTTTCACCATTGTCTGGTCCATTCATTGAAATATTCTCAGAAATGTGTAGGAAGAAGAAAAAATGGTCTTTGCTTTCCTAGTATCATAGGATTATTTCCCCAAACCAAAAGGAAGGTTCAGAAGATCATAGTAGTATCCAACCTAATTTAAGCTGGCAGACTTTCTAGGTATGATGCAAGACCTCCCCCAATCCCCTCCCTACTTCACACTCCCAGTGATTAATACTAAAGTGGTAGATTTTGCTTTAAAAGCAATTGGTTTAAAAATTGATGCTTGAAATAGAGAAGTGGGAACAACTGTTTACTTCATCAATTCACAAGTTTAAGAAAAGAGGACTAAAATGTATTTATTTATGTAGATAGAGTATCTCCCCAGTAATCTCCTTGAAGGACAAGTATTTCTTCACTTTTGCTTTGGTGACTTTAGCATTTAGCACATAGTTACACACAAAATATGTGAAAGTAAATATCCTCACACGTGGAATGCACTTAATATATGTGGTGAATTGAAATTAAATAGGCAGAGAGTAGTTAGCAGCCTCAAGTTAGGTTCCAAAAAGCAGTCTTAGAATGTCTCTGGGTATATAATCAGCCAGTGCTGTGGAAAATATAAGGCCCATACAAGTCAGGATCCAAGACACCACCCAAGGTGGATCCCAAAGGTGGACAAAAGTGTAAAAGAAAAAGATATCCATGGATCAAGCCAGAATTACTACTAATTGGGTGTGTGTGGCTTGACAGCTGAAACTTAAACCTTTGTCACCTCTCATCCATCTACACATTAAGAAAAGGCAACACACACACACACACACACACACTACTACTACTACCACTAAATTACTAATTTTTGCATCTATAAAATTGGGCGGGGGGAACTGACTAGATGAGCTCAAAAATCCAGGAGCTCATGAGGTCTTTACTACAATGATAAGAATAAGCTTTAGTTGCCTCCAAGGCTCCTGCCAGTCTGGAAAAATGTCAGAGGTAGCCCATAGAATGGTGCGGTATAGACAGCCCATATCAACTGATTCCAAGAATTGGAAATAATAAGCCTAGAAACCTAGCACGGGCACAGGGGTGGGGAAAGAAGGTCACAACATGGCAGGCATGATTGCCAAGTAGCCGGGTTTCTTGTGGAAGAGAAATTATACTTCTGATTGTCTCATTCACTCTGGTGGTGGCAACACCACCAGAAATAGGTGGAAATTTCAAAGAGACAAATGTTGGCTTGATAGTTAAACGTAAAATGAGAACTACTCCAAATTGAAATGGGATTAGTGATTCCAGTAGGCTGTCTGAATGGATAGTGAGTTTCCCCTCCCTGGAGCTACCCAAGCAGAGATTTTACTTATTTGTCAATTTCGTTTGAGTGGGGACTACTTTCTGGTTTGGGTTGGCCTAGGTGGCAATTAAGATTCCCTTCTGACTGGGATTCTGTTTAAAAATAACTGGTTTAAAAATTGGTACTTAAAATGTAAACTGAGAACAGCTATTTGTATTCACCAGCGCTTTGCACAATGCTTAACACATGGTAGGTAAGTAATAAATACTTGTTGACTTGACCCTAGGCAACAATTGAAGCTATTCAAAAGTAGAATGGGAGACTCTTCACTAATGGTATGGTTATAGTACTGGACTTGGACTCAGGAAGACCTACGTTCAAAACCGTCTCAGACAATGATTTACAATGTGACTTTGAACTTGACTTTGAACAACCACTCAACTTTTCTGTGCCTCAGTTTTTTCCTCTGTAAGGTGAAGAGGTTGGCCTCAATGGTCCCTTCCAGATCTATCTCTATGATCCTCTGCTCTTCCTAGCAAAGGATGGCTAGGAGGATGACTTTTAAAATAGGATGTGAAAGAGATTCTTTTTTGGAGAATGGTCTCTGAGATACCTTAAAAGCTGAAATTGTGCCAATCTGTAATACTGGGAGAGCTGCCCTTCTACACATCAGAGAATACAGAGGTCCTTTCCTTCCTCCATCATTTCTTGATGCCTTGACAGCTGAAACCTAAACCTTTGTCACCCTCATCCATCTATATGTTAAGAAAAGGCAACACACACACACACACACACACATTTTTACCCTATCTTAAAAATCAACCCTAAATATCCTCTATGCTTAAAAAACTAAAGTTGATTTTATGAAAAACAATGTTGTTCCTAGTACTTGCTCAAGGATAGAGGATTAAAAATCACTTTTCTGCATGTGCATTGTGACAGTTTCACTTCGTTCCAAGTGATTTTCCTCTTTGTGAGATTCTGTAGTTTGTAAACAGGCTGTAATATTTAGTAATTACATAGCCTTGATTTCATGGCACTAGCTCAAGGTAGAGAGGAATAAAGAGGGTATGAAAATCTGTTTCTTCCAAATTTTCCCAAGAAGAAACAAAAGGAAATTGCAGACAAAATCTGCATTAAGATCATATTAAGATTAGAAATTTAAATCAACGCCATACTATACATGAGGCTAAGCCCAAGAAGCGGCAGAATATCTGAACAGGTAAAGCAGTGTCAAAAATAACACCCTTTAGACATACCTGCCTTGGCCCAGAACTGACCACCTAATTCAGCATCAACTGGCGCTATTTAAAGAAAACATTTAGAATGATTATTGTATGACTGTGAATAAGTTGCTTAAATTGGCTTGAAGTGTTTGAGTGAGCCTTCTTAAGTGACGTGCCAACGCTTAGGCTTTCCTGCCTCTGAAACTCACTGCTTGTGAGATGTTGGACAAGTTGATTAACTTCCCCGAGTCTCAGTTTCTTCATCTGTAAAATGAGAGGATGGGATAGGAAGAACCTTAAGGTCCCTTCAAGCTGTACATCTAGTATCCTATGACCCATTATGAGCTATCATCATTAATGTGGGTACATCCTTCAAAGATGCAGCTTAGGTCATGAGCAGCTAGGTGGAGCAGTGGATAGAGCACCAAGCCTGAAACCAAGAAGACTCATCTTTATGAGTTCAAATCTGGCCTCAGACACCTAGTAACTGCATGACCCTAGGCAGATCCCTTAACCCTGTTTGCCTCAGTTTCCTAATTTGTAAAATGAGCTGGAGAAGGAAATGGCAATCCTCTCTGTATCTTCGCAAAGAAAATCCCAAATAGGGTCATAAAGAGTCGGACAGGTCTGAAAATGACTGAATAACAACACCATAGCTGATTCTTGCCTGCCTATCTTGTGCTACTTATGTATTTACATAAATCCATAATATGGGGGCCCACTCAACATCCTCAGGTCCTTCCTCTAGTTCTTGACATTAAATTGAAATTGATGGATTGGTATTACAGTTCTCCCAACTCATTTTTCTTCCCTCCTTATTCTCTTTGATGTTAGTAAGTCTCTTGTACTCGCTCTCTCTCCCCCCCACATATGTATATGTATAGATACATATGTATACATATACATATATGTCATATATACATATGTGTATATATACATTATACACACATACACATACATATGCTTATCTCCTTCATTAGAATGCAAGTTTCTGGAGAGCAGAGACTGCTTTTGTTCTTTGTATTTGCATAGCTAGAATGGTACCTGGAGCATAAGAGGCACTTCAAAAATACCTGTTCATGAATTGATTATAAAGGTTTTTGTACATATGGAGTTTCTCAAAAGTCTTAGTGTAAAGCTGCACTAAGACTTTTGGGACATTTTGTATTACCCAGAATACTACTACTACTACTACTACTACTACTACTACTACTACTACTACTACTACTACTACTACTACTATTACTACTACTAGCATATATGCTTTACAGTTTGGAATGTATTTTGCAAATATAACCTCATTTGGTCTTCACAACAACTGTAGAAGATAGGTTCTATTACTAATCCCATTTTACAGTTGAGGAAACTGAGGTAGAGAAAAGTTAAGTGACTTGCCCAAGGTAACACAGCTAGCAGGCATGTCTGAGGCTGGATTTGAACTCAGGTCTTGTGCACTCCAGGTCCAGTCCTCTACCCTCTTTCACAATACTTAGCTGGTGACATACACATCACTTAACTCATGATCCTTCTCTTTTATTTTCTTGTATAGACACAGGTACTCGGAGGCAAGGCTTTCCTTAGACAAAATATTGAAGCAAAATTTGTCTTTGTTTTGCCCATCTCGTGGTAGCTTCATCCATCTCTCTCTCTGTCTCTCTGTCTCTGTCTCTCTGTCTCTCTGTCTTTCTGTCTCTCTCTCTCTCTCACACACACACACACACACACACACACACACACACACACACAGCTGGATGACACAGAGGGTAAGAGTGCTAGACCTAGAGACAGGAAGACCTGAGTTCAAATCCAGCCCCAGACATCTCTACCAGCTATGTGACCTTGAGCAAGTCACTTAATCTCTGCCTGTTTCAGTTTCCTCTTCTGCAAAATGAAAATAACAGTAGCGCCTATGGTTCTGGGAAGGATAAAATGGGATAATATTTGTAAAGCACTTTGCAAGTCTTAAAAGCTCTCTGCAAACACTTACCACTATTACCATTTATTAAGCATGTACTATGTGCCTGGCACCACACTAGGAACTTGGGATGGAAAGGTAAAGCGTGAAACCATTGCTACCCTCAAGGAGCTCGTATTCTAATGGGGAGAGCACAAGTGCAGATGTGTGTACATACACAATAAATACAAACAAAAATCCTTGGATATATTCAAAGTAGTTGAATACAAGATGTGTAAGAGGGAAGGATGCCTGTCGAGGTTGGTGCTTGGTCTGCCTTTTAAAAAGAGAGAGATTCTATAAGGCGGAGGTGAGCTGGGAGTGCCTTCCATGCCGACAAAAGATGGGAGATGGAGCGCCATATGTAAGGAATAAACAGAAGGTACTTTGTAAGTAGAGCATGACCCCCATCCCTTTGGGAGTGTAGAACATTTCAGGAGGAATATATGTGGATGCCACTATGTTTTCCTAGTTCTCCTTCCATCTCTCAGGCTACTGCTTCTCTATTTCTTCTGCTGTTTTCATTTCTTCTTGTCTCATACCTCTAAACATGGTGGGGGGTGGTGGTCCAAAATCAATCCCCTCTAAACTTTCAGACTTTTTTTCCCTCTATTCTCTCAGGCAGAAATCTTATTCATTATTATGATTTTAACTATTACCCTTTCACGAATGACTCCCAAATTGACGTCTCTAGCCCTGAGCTCCATCTCTCATTTCTCACTGCCCACTAGGCATCTCCTTTCTGATGTCCCTTGACACTTCCACTCACCATGTTGAAATCTAAGCTCATCATCTGGCCCTCAGATCAGCTCCTTCTCCTCACTGCCCTCTTTATAAAAAGGTGTGAACATTGTTCTTACAGCCTCCCTGGCAGAAAAACCGAGATGTCTTTTCACTTCCTTGTCTACCCCACTCCACATTCTGTCAGTCAAGCAACAGGTCCTGTCATGTCTTCCCGTCGTGATCTCCTTCACATTTATGCTCTGTTTCTCTTTTCCCTGCCATCATCCATGTAAAGGCCTTCAACACTACAGGGTGTTTCAGGAATTGCTGCCATCTCCTCCCTTGTTTTTCTCCCTCCCTAGCATCACCCCCACAATTCTTCACACACACTGCTGCCAACTTGTCCTAATAAAACACTGCTTTAAACCCTGCTTGAAAACCTTTAAGGCTTCCACCTGATCTACCAGACAAAGTCCAAATCCTTCAGCCTGGCATTCAAGTCCTTCCATAATGGCCCCTATTCTACTTTCCAACCTGATGGACCCATCAGTCCCCTGCATAAACCCTCTCTTCTGGTCAAACCAATGTCCTCCCTATTACTTAAATCTGCCATGCACTTTCCTGCCTTTGTGATTTTCTTCCTTACTCATTTGAATGTGTTAAGTTACTCCAGTTTCCTTCTCTGTAAAATGGGAATGGCACTTCTTTGACAAGGATGTTGTGAGACTCAAGTGAAGCTGTGTATGTAAAGGGCTTCCCTGACATTAGAATGCTGCAGAAATGTTAGCTATGAAAATGGAGAAGGGAGAATAATTGTGATGATAACATAGAATGGAAGACTATTATGATGCTATTCTGGGATATAGCTCTTGTAACCAGAAATCTTCTGGTCTCTGTGACAATCTGTAGTGTCAAAGGAAGGCAGAGTAAAGTCAAAGATCTTGGTAGAAAAAGAAGAGCAAATGCCCTCACTGCCCAACTCCCTCTCAACCTCCAAAATGCCTTTGTCTCGTGATAATCTTTTATCATTCCAACTTTGCCTTTATGTGATGATCCTTAAGCCAATTTTTCATCCCCACCTTGACCTCCATTCCTGCCCCATCCTCAGTTGCTTTACTGGCCATCTCCCATTCAATGGCTGTACACTCCTCTCTCTTCTACCCTCCACCCCTTTGTATACCATTTCAACTCTATGCCATTTTCTACTCTCAAATCCTTATCAACCATCATTCCTTACCAAAGCTTCACCTTACTCCCACTATTGGACCATTTAATTCCTATTCATGTGCCACTAATTAGATCAAGAGAAAGCTATGGAATTGTGCTGAAGCAGCCCAAAACAAATTTACCTTACATCCTCTCTGATCTGGCCTGTCATTGAAACTAGGGTATCCTTTTGTTGTTATTCAGTCATGTCTGAGTCTTTGTGACCCCATTTAGAGTTTTCTTGGCAAAGATACTGGAGTGGTCTGCCATTTCCCTCTCCAACATTTTTTAGATGAAGAAACAGAGGCAAACAGGGTTAAGTGACTTACCTAGGGTCATGCAGCTAGCAAGTGTCTGAGACTGGATTTGAACTCAAGTCATCTTGACTCCAGGCCCAGAGTTGTATCTACGGTACCACCTAGATGTCCTGGCAATCCTTTTATAATTCACCAGTTGATCTGCTGTCTACTCACCCATAGGAACTTTTCCAAACTTAGCATCATATCTCATTTTTAAACTGAAACTGCTCTCTCCAAAGTTACCGATCACCTCTTAATTGTGAAATGTTATGGCCTTCTCTCAGTCCTTCTCCTTCTTGACCTCTCTGAAGATTTCGACCCTCTTGACCAACCTCTTCTGTTGATATTATCACTACCCCAAGTTTCCATAAGACTGTTATCATTCAATTCTCCCCTGACCTGCCTTCCTTCTCAGTCTCTTTTGCTGGATCTTCATTCAGGGCAGGCCCCTAACTTTGGTTGTCCCTCAAGACTCCATCTAGGGCCCCCTCCTGTTTTTCCATGTTATTTCACTTGATTATCTTCTGAGCTCCAATGGGCTCAAATGTCCTCTCAATGCAGGTGATTCTCAATGTACATGTCCAACCCTAGGCATTCTCCTGACCTCTAGTCTTGCATCTGTTACTGCCTTTTGGACATCCTGAACTAGATATTCCATAGATGTTTCAAACTCAAAATAGTTCCAAATGGAACTCATGATGTTTTCCCCTAAACTTCTCAGTTGCCCAACATTCTTGTTACTGAGGAAGGCATCACCATCCCCTCAGATACCAAGGCTTGCAAGCTGAGACTCATCTTCAACTCTTTACCGATGCTCACCCCAAGTAGCTAGTCTGTTTTCAAATCTAGCTTTTTTGAAAAAATCATCATAACTTTCTCTTCACTCACACAACTCCAACTTTTCTATCTGATCCTGATTGGTCTCCCAATGTCCATTCTCTCTCCTCCAGTCCATCCTCCCTTCACTTAACCCCTTTCAGCCTCAGTTTCCTCATTTGTAAAATTTCACTTTGGGGTTGGACTCAATGGCCTCAAAAGCCCCTTCCACTCTAAGTCTGTGATCATCATAATTATATGGTGGAGTCAAAGAAGATACTGAAGGGAAACCCTCAACTCTGTATTCCATTTAGAGCAGACCAACCCAAGGTATGTGAGTCACGTTGTGAGTTGGGCTGGCTTCAGGCTACATGCTTTGGAGCCAGATAATTTTCATTTTATCAATGCACAGATTCAAAGGATCTCGCCAAGTCCAATAGGAAGACTACGATCAGCCATGCTGAAGAACAAACAAACAAACAAAGCTAGGGGGTTTTTTGACTGTTTTTGATTTTCTCATTTGTCTTCTTGGAGAAAAAGAACAGACCTCAGAAGTCCCCACCTCCTAAAAAACAAAACAAAACAAAACGAAACTCCGTTTCCTTACAAAAGCATTTCAAGTTCAATAAGAAGAATTAAATAAATTAAAAAAAAAGAATAACAACATGCCTGCCAACTCTAAACCTAAAGAAGATTTAGACAGTGATAAAAAAAAATTGTAATGCTCATTTCTCATTCATAAAAGTGGGCTACACCGGCAGGGAGCTAGACAGTCTACCCAAGTTAATGCTGCCCTGGCAGAGGCACTTACTGGGAACCAGAATAATGCAGTGGAAACAGAGCTAGGTATGGAGTCAGGAGACCTGGGTATTACCCCAGCTTTGCCTCTTGTTAGCTGTGTAACCTTATTTGAGTCTTAACTCAGCTGAGACTGTTTCCTCATCTGTTATTATAAAATAAGGTCTTTTGACTAGATGGCCTCTGGGATCCAATTTCACTTTGGGTCTATGACCCTAATAGTCACATAAGTCATCTGAACCTCAGTTTCTTCTTCTGTAAAATGAGGAAGTTTGACTCAATGAGCTATGAGGTCTAGGACTCTAATAGTTAATCTCTCTAGGCCTCTTTCCTCATATGCAAAGTGAAGGGGTCCCTCTTCATTCCATCTACGATCCATATAGTAATTTCACATCTTCAGCCCTGCATTTCCTCGTGTGTAAAATGAAAGTGTTGGAGTACATTGTCTAGGAGGGTCCTTCTAGAGTCTACACGTATGAGCCCAATGGATAGTTGCCTTATCTCTCTAGGTGTCAGTTTCCTCATGTATGAAATCTTTCCAGCTCAAAATTTGTGAGCCTGGTAGTCATTTCCCTGTCTACAAAATGAGGGGGCTGAACAAAAGGATGTGTGAGGTCTCTTTAAACTATAAATCTTTGATCCTAATAGCCACCTAAGCTTTCTGGGCCTATTCAGTCATCTGAAAAATGGCAGAGTTAGACTGGATGGCCTGTGAGGTCTCTCTTGGCTCAAGATGCATGACTATAATCATTGGTTTTCTTCTGTGGGCCTTAGTTTCCTCTTCTGTCAAATGAGGAGGTTGGAGTCAGTATCCTCTGACATCCCTCTAAACCTGAGATCTATTATCTCTAGGGGTGCAGCATTAATTCAGGACCTTTGTTAAGCCTTGTGACTTTCTGTGGGGATTACCCTGAACTTAGAAGCAGAGCTCAGGTTTTGTCATGTTGGTTAGACTAAAGTCCTGGAATCGAATATCATCATCATCATCTTTGTTATTGTTGTTGTTAGCGTTATCTCGGATGCAAAAGGCCTTCGATTTCAGCTACTAACAGTTGGATGGAAGCAGGATCCTAGTAGAGAAGAGCTCTGTCATATTACCTTTTCTTAGAACTCCCAATTCCAAATCATTTTCTGAGCATTTTTTCTTCATAAATGGTTCAATGCATGTTAAATAGATTTTGAAAGCTTTCTCCTGACCATACAGATTTAGGATGGCATTTTTCATAGTGTAAAACATGGGCTAGGCCTCTTTGACATGGTTGAGAACTAGTGAGGATACCAGATGAGACAGGGGCTGGTTTATGAAGTAGAAAATAAAAACATTGAAGCTCCATTTCTCTCTCTTGGCATGTCAATACAGATTCAATAAACTACCCATCATCTCTTTAAGGGTGGAGGCTATGAGGGTGTGTGGAGCAAAAATTCTGACCTAAAAGCCCTGATAAGGAATTAATCATAAAAAGAAAATTACCTTAAGTCAGAGGGAGAGAGAGAGAGAAAAAGAGAGAGAGAGAGAGAGAGAGAGAGCGAGCTAATGATTTGGATATGATAATAAGATATTTTTTAATCTGTTTTTTCTTCTTCCCAACTATATCCAGCCTGGCATGGCATTGACCTATGACCCCACAGCTGCTATACAGAATGGGTAAGTAGTGCCATATTTTCTGTTTTAAAATAACTTTTATTGATGTTTTCTAAGATATTTTAAAACTCTCAAAATATTATAAAAGAACTTTTTTTTTCTCTTCTACCTATCTCTGCCCACTCAAGGATAGCAACAGGAAATCTTAGGCAAGAAACTTCGTGCTATTTTTGTTCTTTTCTTCTTTTTTTCCCTTAAAGTGTCCGATGCCTTCCCATATCCCCTGATTCTAATATTTCCTGAGCCCATTAATCTCATACCATCTTTCTGAGCTGGACCTATGTGGGTGAGAGTAGAAGACATGAAAAAAAAATATCTAGGCTGAGAAACATTTTCCATGTCTCTCAGATAGTGACTGCTAATATCCTCATGGTCTTTCATTTAATTGTTCTCAATTTATGTGCTAGACTTGGAACAAAAAAGACCTGAATTCAAATCCTTCTTTTGACACTTACTGGATATGTGAACATTTATCCCCTTTGTACCTCAGTTTCTTCATCTATGAAATGGGGATAATAATAGCACCTCTACTTCCCAGGGATATTACGGGGATCGTATGAGAAAACATATTGAAAACTCTTTGCAAACTTAAAACACTACATAAATGTTAATTATTTTTAATTTTGTTATTGTTGATAATATTAACATTATTAAATACCCAGATTCCCCTAGCTGCTGTTGTTTTGAATGCTGCTCTTTCTTTATCCTGCCATTTTACTGAGAACCAAAGATTTATTTGTAATTTAAAGGGCTGTGAGAAACAAGTTAGTTTACAATTGCAGATGATATTATGAGTACAATTAAGCTTTCTTCTCTAGTTTTATCCCTCCTATTGACTTATATTATAATCGTCCTGTACTTTTCAGAAGCCAGAGTAGAAGAAACATTTGGTGCACCTTAAGAGGGCAAAGAGAAATACTTAAGGATATTGAAACACAAAGAGTGACAGGGAAAATAAAACCAGTCCCATTAAGGGACACGGGAATATTACGCTGGAGAGAACACTGGACTTGAAATCACATGAACTAGATATGAGTATCAGCCGACTTTATGACCTAAAGCAAGTCACTTTTCTTCCCTGAGAGTCAGTTTCTTTAACTATAAAATGAGAGGGTTGGCCTCGGATGACCTTTGGGGTCACTTCCAGCTCCAATACTCTAAGACTGTGTGGGTGAAAGTGAATGGTGCTTATTTGGGTAAGACACCAGACTTGGCACAATGTTACATTTCAGAATATGGGATACAGAAATATAAGGGATCTTCGGGCCACCAGGAGCTTCCAACTTACCTGTAGACACAAGTAACTAATACGTATGGTGGCATGTTTCAAGTGCAGGAGGAACCAGTGCCCTAGGAATTCATTTTGGAAAGTTATGTCTGGAGTGACTTTGGAAGGTGTGAAGGAGGGGAGACTAGGGTTGATTCTGTAAAGATCAATAAGAGGGAAACCAGTTTAATACTCCAAGCAACAAAGAATGGTACAAGGAGAGATATGGAAGTCAGAATTCACATTGTGCATTTGGGATAGTGGATACAGAAATGTGGCTAGAGCACAAGGTTCACGGACAGTAGGGGTTAATGTGGGTGGAGTTAATTTCAGTAGGATTAGTGTCAATTGACTAGCATTTATTAAGCACCTACTATATGCGGGCACTAGGCTCAGCGCTTTATAAATATATCTCATTTGATCCCCACAACAATCCTGGCAGGTAGGTGCTATTATCATCCCCATTTAGTTGGGGAAACTGAGGCTAAGTCACTTGGCCAGGGTCACACAGTCTTTAAATGTCTGAGGCCAGATTTAAAGCCAGGTTTTCCTGACTCCAGGCCAAGCCCTGTATTCACCAAGCCACCTAGCTAAGTGTACTAAGATTAGGGGGAATTAGAAAAGGCTTCCACTAGAAAGTGGCATGTCAGGTGAAGAAGGTAAAGCAAGCCAGAGAGGGCAAAAAGGGGAGAGAAGGAGGGAGAGATTCATAGGCATGGGGGATAGCCAGTGAAAATACCCAAAGTCAGGAGATAGAGTGTTTGTGTGAGAAACAACAAGGAGCCCTGTGTTGCTGAATTGGGAAGAAGGTGATAGGGGTGAGTAAGATTTAATGAAGACTTAAAAGGTGTGGGGGAGGGGGAAGGGGAAAGTAATCAGGGGCTTTGAACACTAACCAGAAGATTTGATGTTGCAGGTTATAAGGAGCCATGGGGTTGATTGTTTGGGGTGGGAGGGATGACTTGGTCTGGTCTCCACTTAAGGCAGATCATTATGACAGCTGATTGAAGGATTATAATAAGGAGAGAGGCCAACTCATCAAGAGGCTATTATAATAGTCCAGGTGTGAGGTGATAAGGGCCTGAAGCAGGGTAGGGGCAAGGTCTGAGGAGAGAAGGAAATACATGCAGGAGATGTTATAAAGGTGAAATCTATGGACTCAGCTCGAAGACGATCCTGCGCCATGTTAATTGTTTACAATGGGCTTATTCTTGAGCAAGAACTCAAGACTGAGCAGCTTCCCTGTGTTCTGTCTGTGCCGTCCCAGGTGTTTTATATGGGCATTTGATATGAGGCCACAGAGAAGCCTTTATCTTATGATACTAGGACTAACTCCTCTAGTAAAGACGATTTGGAATCACAGCAAAAATGACAGATGCGTCATTAATACTGGGCTGTTGTGTTACCCGCAGGTTAGTATTCATGATGCTGACTTTACAATATTGTCCGTGGACATGAGGCAGGAATCTAGGATGCTTATTTCCATGTGGAAATAGGATTTGGTGAAGTTTTTTGCTAGAGGAGACACTCTACCCTGGGGTTATTGACACATTCATGTTATTTTTATTGTCAGTGCAATAAGATTTTACCATATTGCTACCGACTGCCAAATCCCCCAAAGAAAACATTTCTGTCCAC
>JAQQSZ010005008.1:0-13982 GCA_028646595.1 Phalanger gymnotis
AGTATCATGACTAGATTTGTATGTGTATGTCTTCATTCGCGCACACACACACACATACATACAAATAGTATCTAGACAACATTATATGCACGCAAACTTTTTGGAGTAAATTGCTTTGATTTCAATGGTATAGGGAACTCTTGGTACATAAATTTCTTCTACTCCTTCAGATTAGCAACTAACATGTACAGTGTCAGTGTGCCTCAAAACTGAGAAGTTAGGTGACTTTAGCATAGTCATGCAGCTAGTATGTGTCTAAGACTGGAACCAGGTTTTCCTGGATCCATGGTCAGGTTCTAATTAATAATATTCTCATGCTCCTCAAACATAGACAAATGCAAATGCATGTATATGTATGTACATACATGTATGTATATATTTACACACATGCTCATTTCAGGCATTGCATATGTAGAAGTCTCAGTTTATGTTATGTGTATGTGTGAGAGATGGAGAGAGAAAAAGAGACAGAGAGATAGAGGGACAGAGAAGTGAATATGGACCAACACAGATGAGGTAAATTAATGCTTAATCTGAAATATTTGGTCAGGTTCATGACATTTTTTTCCACAGTGAGCATAGCTAACAAGGCTAATATTTCTGGATTCCTGTGGTGTGACTATGTAAATGAATTGTGTTAAAACAGACTGAATGAATGGTGAAATTCTGTCTGAGTTTGCACTATTTGTGTAGATGGAGAAGAAAACAATAAAAAAGTTATTCTTGAATCCACTATCTAATTTACATAGAATTTAAAAATATTTGTATAATTAATCAAACCTTAATATTAAAGATGCATTGAAATGACAAGTAACAGAGTTTATATCTTAATTGCCTACCAATTCTAAAAAGCAACTTCATTTTCACCTGAGATGGAAGCTTCAGAATTTTGTTAAAACCAGAACATAATTTTGCCATTTTGACAGCATCAATGATTAAAACAAATATGAACTCTAAAAATGTTCTTTTCTGTAGCCCATCTTCTTTGCTGTTCTGTGTAAGTAAAAAACCCCAGAACTAAAAGGGGTAAAGAACAATGTGACTCAGCCTTCCCCAAATACTGATGGAGTGACTATTATTATAGAAGCCTTTCCAATGAACAAATACAGGAAAATAATATAGGAATAGAATGACATTGGAAAAGAATAACGTTGTAGGAAAAATTCAGCCCTTAAGTAAATGTACAGCTTTGATTGATAACCATTCTTTATAATCATATACTAATTTATATTCAATGATATGTTTGAAAAGTTTTTCTTATTCCAATTTTGTCATGTTCACATTATGTTACTATATTCTTTTAGAAGAAAGTGGGAAGAGTTCCTCAGGAGACAAAGAATAAGACAGAAAAGAATGTAGAAAGCTTTCCTCAAAGCATTAATGGAAACCAGCCTGATATAAGAACTAGAAAGCACCTGACCCTTATTACCACCAAGAATGCAATGTAACTGAATTTTTTTCCCTGTTTGCATTGTAGTGCTGAGCTGGGGGTGTAAGAAGGAGAAGGAGGGTAGTACATAGTTACTTTCTGGGTAACTGGGTCCAGCATTAGGCAGAATCAACCTTACATATTTCCAAGACTTAAGGCAAGTATTAATAACAAAAGCAACAAAATTCTATCATTATATCAATAGGTGTAGAAAAAGTTTTTGATAACAGTAACTCACTCATATTAAAAACACTAGAAAAGATAAGAAAAAATGGATTTTTACTTAATATTGTAAGTAGCATCTATCTTAAACCAAGAGCAAACATTATCTGTAATGAGAATAATTTAGAGACCTTTCCCATAAGATTAGGGTTAAAACAGGAATGGCCATTATAACCATTACTATTCAATACAATGCTAGAAATGCTACCATATAGCAATGAGAAAAAACTTAAGGGAATAAGCATAGGCAAAAAAAGAAACAAATTTATCACCTTTCCTGGATGATATGATGGTTTATATAAAGAACCCCAGAAAGTCAATAAAAAATTAACTGAAACAATGAACAACTTTAGCAAAGGTTGTGGAATATAAAATAAATTCCCATAAGTCATTGGTATTTCCATATATTAGCAACAGATTCCAGTTGGAAGTGATAGAAGAGAAATTCCATTTAAAATGCAGAAAGTATAAAGTACTTCGAAGTCTACCTGTCAACATACCTAGGAACTATATCAACACTATTATAAAAAATTCTTTATACAAATATGGTGGATCCAAAAAATGGAGAAATGTTCATTACTCATGAGTAAGCAGAGAAAATATAAAAAATGACAGTAGTAGTAAAATTATTTTACTTATTTGGTTCCATACCAATCAAACTGACAAAGGATTACTTTATAGAACTATAAAAAAATTAAAGATCCATCTGAAGGAACAAAAGATCAAGAATTTCTTGGGAATTAATGAAAAAAGTGGGAATGAAGAGGGCCTATAGGTCTTAGATCTCAAGTCTACTCAAAAAGCTGTTATCATCAAAACAATTTGGTACTGGTTATGAAGGAGGGAGGTTAATAAGTGGAACAGATTAGGTACCAATATGCAGCAAGAAGTAAGCACAATAGCCTAATGTTTGATAAACCCAAAAATCTCAGCTGTTGGGGTAAGATCTCAGTATTTGCCCAAAACTGTTGGTAAAACTGGAAAGCAGTCTGACAGAAACATAGACCAACATTTAACCACATATAACAAGATAAGCTCAAAATGACTTAGACAAAAAGGTGGTGTAAACAAATGAGAGGAGCAAGGAATGAATTACCTGTCAGATCCATGAAAACAGAAAAAGTTCATAACCAAACAAGAGATGGAGAAGATCACAGAATGTATAATAGACAATTTTGATTACATAAAATTAAAACATTTTTGTACAAACAAAACCAATGAAGATAAAATTAAAAGAGAAGCAGGTAAATGAGAAAACAAATCTTTTCAGCAAGTTTCTCTGGTAATGGTCTCATTTAAAGGAAATTGATTCAAATTTATAAGAATAAGAGCCATTCCCCAATTGGTTAATGGTTAGGATATAAACAGGCAATTATCAGAGGAAGACATCCAAGATATTGATAAACATATGAAAAAATTCTCTATATGAGTAACATTAGAGAAATATAAGCTAAAAAAATCCGTGTTTACAACTAAACCCATCAGATTGGCAACATTTGTAAGAAAACAAAACCTAACTGACAAAGTGCTGGATGTAGGGAAACTGGCACATTAAATAGACTTTTGGTGGAACTGTTAACTGATATAGACATTCTGGACATCAGTTTGGAACTCTGCTTAAAAACCTGTAAAACTGCACATGTTAAACTTTTGATCAAGAAATACCACTAATATGTCTATACCTAATGTGATCAAAGAAAGAGTAGAGGGACCCACGTACACAAATATGTGTATGTATATACACATATTTGTGCATACACATACATACATATATATGTATATATGTGTGTATATATGTATATATGTGTATATATATGTGTATGTTTTATGTGTGTTTGTACATACATACATACATATAGCTGTTCTTTATGTGGTGGCATAGAATTGGAAACTGAGTGAGGTGCCCATTGACTGGGAAATGACTGGACATGTATAAAAATATGATAGTATGCTACTATACTCTAAGAAATTATGAAGAGAATTGTTTCAGAGAATTCTGGGAAGACTTGTATGAATGCAGAGTGAGCTGAACCAAAGGAAAAAATTACGCAGAAAACGACAATATTGTAAAAATAAATAACCTGGAAAGACTTAGGAATGCTGATCAACACCTATCTAGAAGACTCATTACGAATCATGCTACCTAGCTCCTGATAAATAGATGATAAATTCAGAGTGTATATTGAAACTTATTATTCAGGGGAGGGTTATGACCAATGCAGGATATTTTCCTTTGACTATTAAATAAATGAATGAATGTTGTTGCTGTTGTTTGTCCTTCAATCTCAAAGAGGTCCGTGACATCAGGAAGGTTATGCCATGACTCGCAAGTGAATTGGATTTAAGTGAAGGAGAGCTGTGCAAAATCACTAGCTCCATTTTCTCCTCTAGAGCCATCTGGGTCCAATGGCAATGAATGAAACCACTAACATCCAAATCTAGAATTAAATGTCCTTTCATGAATAACATCACATATACTCAGCCAACAGGGAGACAATGATGCACTGTTAATGAATGTCTCAGTCATATAGATTTATTTTGTAAACATAGGGTTTTATGATAACAGCTTAAGACCAGGTCATTGCCACCAGAAATTATAGAAGAATTTAACATAATAAGCCAAATTATATTTTGCTTGAAGATGGCAAAAACTGTATAACACATCATTGTGGACTATGAAAATTTAGTACCTAAAAATACCTAGTAAGATATAATGTGGTGGCTAGAATTAAACTTCTATACAAGATGTCAATATTTTAATAAATCATTTTAAATAATTTTTCTTGCATTCTCATTTTATGTCTATATATGTATATCATTTTAAAGTACTTTAAGATTTACAAAGTACTTCACAGATATTATGTTTTTGATCATAGATGCTATTATTATCCTCATTTTACATATGAGGAAACAGGGGTTATAAATAACTTGCCCTGGTTTACATAGCTAATAAAGTGTCTCAGGCAGTGTTCGAACTCATATCTTCTTGACTCCCGGTCCAAAGCTCTATCCACATAGCAGCATCATAGTTTACCGAACCCAAAAACTCTGTTCTAGATGATAAAATTTTAATAACCCCACCCCCTGAAATGAATCATTCTTACATCCTTTCATTTCTCATATTAACATTAAAAATTCCAAGATCATTGAATTGTAAGGGAAACAAAAGTACCCCTCACAAAAGAAATTTACATGAAATAAAACAAAAAGGGACCAGAAAGTAGAGTTAAGATGTACTATTTTAAACTTTCTGCCTGATTCTCATTAGGCCAGCCTTGTTTTCTTTTAGGATCTAGGCACATGGGTCAGGGCTTATTTTCGTGTCTTGGTATAATAGAATTCCTATTTAAAGTCTGTAAGAAGTGAGGGAGAAACAGAACAGGAATGGAAGGAAGGAGTTGTCCATTCATGAACAATCTCTTGAAATTGTGGATTGATTAGGTTTGAATGGTTAGAAAAAAAGGCTAGGAAATATAGCCTAGTATTTTATTTCTTTAGTTTCCTGTTGTATTATGTGGCTTCTTGAATGCTGCATGATATAAATCCACAGACCACCAGAAGACAAATTTTAACACAGTAACCACAGTAGATTTACTTAAGTTCATTTTTCCAATTGGATATCTGCATCAATTCTGACCCATAGAGTATCTCATGTAACCTAATGCAACAACTAAATCCTGGAGCGTACATTATAGTATCCACAACTGTTGGCAGACTAATGTTTCCTTTCCTTTGCCAAGCACCATCAACATTATTTTTGGGAGGATCTGAATCTGAACAACTCTGAGTTTCCATTACATAGTCCTAATTGTTAAAAAAGGGGCCTGTTATAATTCTCGAAAACTAGTCTGTTTAGTTATACTCGTTACCATAACATCAGTTTGAAATATTGCTTCTTTCTCGTTGAGCTAGCCACAGTAAAGCAGCCAGCCTAGTAGCGTCAAGGCATTAGGCCGAGGCAAAGCAAGCCACAGTCAACAACAGAATGAATGGAACAATTCACACTGTTGTACATAGATATAGAGGTTAAACCCAAACACATGAAAAAGTGATGCTGGAAGCACTTGGGAACAGCTGGGCCAGATGAATAACTCAATTGGATGCCATGAGGAACAAATTAAACAACTGACTGGAGACCAGACTGCTCCTGTGACAGACACTTTAATCAGGAAGTCAAAAGCTGATTGACAAGATGAAAAGCTGGATGTCATGAAAAATGGAAACAGAAGGAACAACACAAGAAAAGGGCACCCTAGGTCAGCATGCTGACAAAAATAATCAAGTACGACAGGCCATAATCCAATCTTCGAATGTTTGGCATGGTGCTAGTTATGAGAATCTGCAGCCAAGAGGAAAGAAAACTATTATTAAGCAAAAGAAATTATCTTGCTTTCTAGAACTCACTATTATGTGTTCACTAGAGGTTTTTTTTAAACAAACATCGTAGAAATAGCTCCTGTTGAGTTTGAAGAGATCGATTAAAATTGTTAGTATAACTAAATATACAAAACACCAAAAAAATAAAGTAAATTGTTTCAAATCCATAGCTAAGAAGCTGCAGAAGTTACTAGACAACTCAAGGTGTTAGATGTTGTCTATTTGTTAATCTATAAAAAGTAGAGAGGAAGAGAAAAGGAGATGATGTTGCAAGCAGGGTGGTATAAACCTTTGGATAAATTGCTTTTTGTACCCTAAGACCCATGTCAACCTATTATAACAATCTGTAACTTAAAAAAAATTGGATTGACTTACAATTTTAGTGGTAGAGGGAACTCTCTACCAATGCAAATCAGCAACTGTTCAGCCACTTATTGTCTTAGAGAGTTAACTGAAAGGTTAAATGAATTACTCAGGGTCACACAGTCAGTATGTGTCAGGTAGGACTTGAGCCTAGATTTTCTTTTTTGGCTGAAGCTAGTTCTCTATCCTCTTTACTATGTTGCTTCTCATTTTAGTACTCATTCAGCAAACTTTCATTAAATGCTTTCTGTGCTAGACATTAGGGAGATAACAATGTTTAGGAAAGACTTATGATTGTTATCATGGAGCTTGCAGTCTTTTAGGAAAATAAGATAAAAATACAGGTAGCTATAATTTATACATAGCACCCACTCTGATCTACACCCTGATTACTTGTGGTTGGGTCCTGAGAAGATGCTTGTTTTTCTCAAGTTCAAGGGTTAGTTTGTGTTACTTGCTCCTACTTTATAATTCATGAGCTCCTACTGGTGTGTTCTCCATTAATAATCAACCAGTTCGCACAATTAGCTCTTTTTAAAAAAATAATGTCCCCTCTAATTATGTGTTAAAACATTTTTAACATTTAAAAAAAAGTTTTGAGTTCCAAATCCTATCCCTCTTTCTCCTTCCCCTTCCTGAGATGGTAAGCAATCTCATATAGGTTATATATGCCCGTTTAGCTCTTAATGAAGTTATTTGCTAAGATGGCATAATAAAAAAACAAAAATTAGTAGCTCTACAACATTCCTTTTATAAACCTAGGGTGTATTCTCCCATAGGAAGAACCCATCTATAGGAAGAACAGACACAGAGTGCAGTGATAATGAGGCACATACACACGGGATATTTGTAGTTAAACAAGAAGTCATTTCTCTCCAAGAAAAGTCTTCACAAACTTGTACTCTAGGCACAGTATCTGTCTTGGTCGGTTTGATTAGCTGGGTTCCTAGGGTCTGCCTTTTCTCTGTAATATGGCTCTCAATTTCCAGTACTAATTCTCTCTCAAATCCATAGTCAGCTTCCTCTTTTATTTCCAGAGCTCCACTCATGGATACTGCTTCCTTCCTCAAATGACCTCCTCTTTGTGTCTGTGTCTGTCTGGGATGTCTCTGTTACCTGTTGGATACACTGTCTCCTAGTGAAATAACTTTCCCCTCCATCAACCATATGAATTTGAACAAGAGTCACTTGACAAGCAGGAGAAATCTCCTCCCCCCACTTCCAAGAGCACTTTGCTCTCAGGGGCCAGCTTCTCCTCTTTTTATGCTTTTCAGTTTAGACTTGCTCTCCAGCATTTAGCTATTTAAGACCACCATTAATGTGTTTGCTCAGTCAATTTGCTATTCCCTTCCGACCTAATCAAGGAGGTATTCATACTTTGTAAAGGGATCACCTTGTCAACACATTAACACCTCATTACCTCTATTATCTCTATTTATTTTCTGTAACTATATCTGTAGTGGTAGGGATAGGGTATGGAAACCAAATCTTCTCTTTTATGTACAATATTTCATGATGAATGCATTAGACTGGTGGGCTGCCTGAGGTAGGAAGTTGCTACCACCAAGGTTTGGGGTCAGTGTAGCATTTGAGTTGAACTTTACAGGAAGGGTAGAAGTTCAGTAGGCAATTGGAGGGGAAACAAGACTGCAGTGATGGAGAAGAGTTTAGTCAAAGAAAGAGAGGCAGGAGAATGTAGGGTGTGGCGTGGGGGATAGGAGGAAAAGGGCAGGGAGCAATTTCATTTGGTAGGATCATATAAGAGGGGAATGGTATGACATGGCAAGAAAGGAAGGATGATGACATCTGCCTGTGTCTCAAGTGACAGAAGAAAAAGGTGTTTGAAGATTATTGAGTAGACAATAGAGAGCTATTGAAGATTTTTGAGCACAAGAGTAACATAACCAGACCTATGAATAAGAAAGACAGTTCTAGGAGCAGTATGGACTATAGATTCAAGGGAACAAAGAGTAGGAGGCCTGAAAGAGTGTTAGTCAACTAGCATTTTTAAAGTGTTTGTGGTGTGACAGATACTGTGCTAAACACTACAAAGAAAGTAGATCAGGGTACTTACTTTTGACTTTACATTCTAACAGGAGATGATTGCAGTAGTCTTGGCTGGCAAATGAAGAACCATTTCAGGGTATTGGCAGTGGGAATAGATGGAAAGGGACAGATGATAAAAATATAATGAATATAATAATTAGCTGATCTTGGTAATTGATTAGATAAGGGGTAAGAGAGAGCATAGGAGTATAGATTTAGAGCTAGAAGGAACTTTAAAGGTCATCTACTACAAGCCCTTCATTTGCAGAGGAGGAAACAAGTCCCAGAGAGATGTGATGATTTAAATCACTACTATACTGCTAAGAAGTGGCAGAGCTGATTTGAACCCAGGTTCTCTTACTATAAATCAGGTGTTCTGGTCACTACAACAGTAGTTTTCAAGTGAGGTCTTAAGGACCCCTTGGGGTCCCTTAGATCCTTTCCCGTGGGGAGGGGTCCATGAGGGAAAAACTAACTTTAATAATATATGACATTTTGATTTCCTAATAAGTGAAATGTCAATAAATGTAACACATAAAAACTCTTGGGGAGGGGTTCAATAATTTCTCAGAGGAGGATTCTCCTGAGTCTAAAATGTTTGAGAACTGCTAGTTTACCTCATAGTACTTCTCTCCTTTACAAATAAAATAAGTAACAAATTAATATTCATTACTAACAAAATGAGGAGGATGATAGAAGGATAAATACATTCATTGACAGTGTCAAAAAATATATTAAATATCTGAGAGCTAATGTCCCAAAATACACAAGATATATAAATAAAACTATATTTTTATACAAATAAAGAAAAATATGAATAATTGAAGAGAGATTCCATAATGATGGGTGATGTAGTAAAGATGACAATACTACTTTACTTAATCACAGTATTTTAATGTTATATCTTATAGAAGACATAATATCCAAATTCATGTGATATGATAAAGTTTTGAGAATATCAATGAAAATAAAAAAATGATAAATGTGTGAATGAGATTACCAGATCTAAAATTATAGTCTAAAGTAGTAATTACAAAAAATTATATGTTATAGGATAAAAAAATAGAAAAATAGATCAGTAAAATCATTTAGACAACTGAGACAGAAATAAACACATCCAAAAATCTAATTTTTGATAAATCAAAAGCACAAAATACTGAAAAAGGAACTAAGTACTTGACAAAACTACTATGAAAACTAAATGGTAGTTGGCATTAAGTGGTTTTTGATCAGCTTGTTATGCCACAATAAATTCCAAACAATTTTAAAAAACTGGCAAAAAGTCAGGCCACCAAAAACTAAACAAAACAAAATGAAAATCACAGAAGATAATAGAATTGGATATTTTTTGACTGTGGGTAGAAGAAAAATTCTGGTCTCTTCTCAACTTATCTGACAAAATGATCTTCAAAAACCAAATCTGAACAAGTCACTTTCTCTCCTCTCTCCCCATCCCCAATTAACTCAAAGGCTCCTCATTATCCCCAAAATCAAATATAAAATTCTTTGTTGTTTGTTTTCTAAAACCTTTCACAACCTGGCGCCTTCCTAACTTTCCAGCCTTCTTGTACTTTACTCCTTGTCACCTCCTTGGGAACTAAGCTATACTGGCTTACTTGCTGTTCTCCACATAAGATTTTCCACCTCCCATTTCCAATGCCTTTTCACTGGAAGCTTCTGATTCAAATGCTCTCCTCCCTATCTCTGCTTCCCGGCTTCCTTGTAAACTTTCCAGATGCAACACAAATCTTACCATCTCTAAGAGGCCTTTTCAGGTTCTGCTCACCAGTAGTGAGCAGAATATTACACCCTCTAATATTATTTACAATTTTTCTGGAATACTTTTTATATATACATAGTTGTTTCCTGTTGTCTGTATCATTAGAAAGTGAGGCCTCTGAGGGCAGGAACTGTGTTTTTGCTTTTCTTTATAATCCGAATGCTTAGCACAGTGTCAGTAAGTGCTTAGTATACTTAGTAAGGGCTTAATAAATGGGTGTTAACTATATATTATTATAAAAGACAAAAATAAATCATTTGATTGTATGATATAAAAAAGGTTTTGCACAAATAAAATCAATGCAGCTTGAGACAAAAGAATTGACAAGGAAGCAGGGAAAATAACATTTTTCCAATATATCTGCTACTTCCCATTCAGAATCTTCAGGAAATTAATGGGCTTTGTAAGATTAGGAGCCATTTTCCAGCAAAAAAATGTCATGAAAATATGATGAGAATAACAGAATCTCAGAATTAGAAGGACATACTGAAGTCAGCTAAAGCAACTCATACCTGAATGAATTCACTTTATAGTGTGCTGAACAAGTAGTCATTTAGCTTTTGCTTGAAGACTTCCAATAAAGGAGAATCAAGTGTCTCCTGAAGCACCCCATTCCATACCTCTTGAAATATCCAATTCCACTTTTGGATGGCTCTGATTATCAAGTTTTTTCCTTGTACCAAGTCTAAATCTGACCACTGTTGTGATTAAAAAAAATACTAAGGCACAAAGTTCCAAGAATGATCAGTGTAGTAGCATGGCTAGCAAATATCATTAAATTGGATTCAGTATTTTTCAGTAGTCAAGGATCCATTTGACAGTCAGAGCAATTCTTTTATACAATTCAATATGCAGAAGGTTGTACAGATTACAAAAAGCAATCCACTGATGCAAATTACATCTGACACTATGATTGATCTGACCCAGATATGGAGGGTGGGCTATGCTTGGCCTGATTCAGAGAGAGATTTCCGAAACCATGGGCAACAGGAAAAACAAAGTATCAGGGATGACTAACATGCCCTGGAAAGTCCTGTGGTAGGTGAACATCTTAGCACCAGATTGACTTATGTCCCCTATTGTCAGCAAAAGCACACAGATGGGAACTTTTGTGGTTGTATTGTAGCCCATAAGAATAAGAAAGTTAAACTCTTAGATGTCTTACTAAGAGGAGCTAGTTTGAGTTTGATTCACAAATATTGATTCTGATTAGGTAGACTTAATAGATACAATTCTCCATCAGTAATTAATCATGGAATATCAATTTTCAAATTTCATAATAGTCAACTGAATTAACAGGCTTCTGGGAGCTCAAACACATATGATGAGAGAGCCAACAAAGTCATGGTGGATTGATCATTAAATACGTAATAAATTGACTAAACCTTAAAATAATATAAAGTGGAATATCAATTTTCAATTCCATACTCTGCAATTTCCATTCAATAGTTGTAGTTAAGCAAAACAAGTTTCATCTTTCTTCCACGTGACAGTCCTCATAATACTTCATAACTCTCATGTCTTCTCTAAGTTAAACATCCTCAGTTCCTTTTATTATTCTCTCATGTGAAGTAATTATATAGACCTTCACCATTCTAGAGGCCCTCCTCTGGAAGCTCTTGAACTTTTTAATATTATTCCTAAAATGTGGTGCCCAGAACTGAACACAAACCCGAGTTTGCACCTTACCAGATGAGAGTAAAGTTAGACTACCTTCTTCATAATCTTGATGTTATGTCTCTCATTGTAGGCTCAGATTATATCAGCTTTTTATGGGAGAGGGTTGCCATATCACACTATTGACTCATTTTGAGCTTTCATTATACTCAGATTTTTTTTTCACATGAACTGTTGCCAAGTCATTTGTCAAAGATCTTGTGTTGATGACGTTGATTTTTTAGCCTTAGTAGAAGCCTTTAAATCTATACATATAAATGAATAGGCAATAGTTCTGTCATTTCTTCAGTGTAGGAAACTCTGGTCTGGGAACTTTTACCATCAATACATATCAGAAATCTAGTTATGACTTGATAGATGGATAGGGAGCAGCTAGATAGCACAGTGAATATAGTGTCAGGTCTGGAGTCAGGAAGACCTGAGTTCAAATGTGGCTTCAGACCCTTACTAGCTGTGTGACCCTGGGCAATTCACTTAACCCTGTTTACCTTAGTTCCTTATCTGTAAAGCAACTGGGAGTAGAAAATGGCAAACCTTTCCAGTATCTTTGCTAAGAAAACCCCAAATGGAAAACAAAAGAATAACAAAGATCAGTGTTATGAATAGAATGTAAGTCATTTAACCAGGAAGTGTCAGAGGTAGGATTTGAATATAGGTCACCTTGACTTTAAGCCCAGCACTCAAACCAATATGCCATACTATTTTGCTAAGACTTTACATTAAATTTCATTTACTATTAAATTTCATCTTATATGATTTAGAGCAACATTCTAACTTTTCAGAATCTTCTAGTTTAACTAATATTGTCATTCAACATAATAGTTTTCCCACTCTCCAGTTTTATGTATTATGAAAATTTGAGTATTCCACTTATACCTTTATGCAAGACATTGATCTAAATCTATATCTATGTCCATGTCTATTTCGAAATATTTACATTTAAGAGTAGAAAAAGCATTGCATTAATTTAAGATCTAGGAGTAGCAATTTTTCCTTCCTGCTTTTTTCCCCATTATATTACTTGACATTCTTAACCTTTCTTCCTCAAAAATTATTTTAACTACTTTTCTAATTCTATGAAATACTCTTTTAGTACATAATTGGTATTTAGGTAACATCATTTTTATTGTGATGACATAGACAAGAACACCTACTATTTCTCTAATTATGTAGATCTTCTTTTTTCTATTAAAATAAATTTGTAGTTGTAATAAAGTAAATCATGCATATATTCTGGGTGATTAATTCCCAGATATTTAATGTTTTTTTGTCATTTTAAATAGAATTTCTTTTGTTCTCTCTTGTTCCTGAGTTTTTAATGAATTATACAGAAAAACTGATTATTAAGAGAATTTATTTTCTATCGTGTTACTTTATTGAACTTGTCACCATTTGTCTCTCATACAAGACTTAAGTGGCATTGTGACATAGTGAATAGAAGACAGCATTTGAGTTATAAAGGCATAGATTCAAATCTTGCATTTTATACATAGTAGCCAAGTGACTATGATCAAATCATATAACTTTCATTGCAGGGAACAAATTACTCCCAAGTTGCTGACCTATACCAGTGTAGGGAGGTTCCATATCAGAGTTCCCTATATTGATGAAATCATAGTCTAGAGAAGAACAAAACATATCTTTATCATTTTTGTTTGGTGATTATTCAGAATTCTCTAAGAAAATCTTTATATCATCTGTAAAGAGAGATCATTTTATCTCTTTACTTCGCTTAATCTCTTGTTTGTCCCCTGTCTTTTCCCTATGTCTAGTATTTCTAATACTTTGTCAAATAGACAATGGAGACAGTGGAGATTCTTTCTTATCCTTGCAAAAAAAGTTCTCATTGCTAGATCTAGGTTTTAGTCAGAGCTTGCTTCTTTAACTTTTGTGTGTGTGTCATGGGCCCCTTTGGTAATCTGGTGAAGGCTCTGGATCCCTTTTTGAATGCATTAAAAATAATTTTTAGGATTTCTATTTTTGTGCTTATTTGAGGACTACTGATTTACTGATTTTCTATGGTTTTTGCTTTTTATTTCCATGGTTAGTTCATTGATTTTCTCTTTATCTCTGGTGTTATATGTTCAG
>JAQQSZ010005009.1:0-13982 GCA_028646595.1 Phalanger gymnotis
ACTGACCCTTTTTGGCTCTGTTTCTTTCTTACAAAATTGGGTGGTTGGCCTAGAAGGCCTTTAAAGTCTGTTTCATCTTGATGCTTGAAGTCTCTATAGGAGTTAAATCCACACTTTTCATGTCTTCTACAGGACTTGGAAAGACTGGCTCCTTTCATAATTAGGGAATAAAACTATCCAAAGACATAGACATGAATGTTGTAGCAAAATGCCGTTTTTCATTCCATGTGCATTGTTGGGATAGGTGGCCCCTGCAAAGGCTATAATCCTAAATGATTCCTTTGAAAGGAAAAAAAAAAGTGTATTTATACATTGAAAAATAATGTTGATTTTAGGTTTCCCACACTTATGTTTTATATGAGCCAGATTTAAGGGGAAAAGCACAGCCTGTGTTTAGGCAAATATAGTATTTTGACACAATTTTTTCCACCCCTTATTAAAGAATGGATAGTATTTCATGGAGCCAGATAAAATCTTGTTTTAATATAGTTAGGTTCAATTGACCTTGAACCCAATCTACAAATCAGGAAAGGATGACCCCTTCATCAGTGCCTGTTACATATACACAGAGAAATGAGCTGAGAAGATTTATATTTAGATAACTAGACCATGCCCAAATACCTAATACAGTATATAAAATAAAGGCAGATGTCAGCCTTCCAAATGGTCTTCCTGCCTCTAGTCTTTCCCCTTTCTGATACATCAGTCTCACAGCTACCCAAGTAAACTTCCTCATATACCAATATGATTATGTCAGTTCTTTATTCAAAAATCTTCAGTAGGTTTCTATGGCCTCCAAAATAAAATACAAATTTTTACTTTGACTTTTAAGGACATCCACTATCTGGATACAATCCACACTTCAGTTTTATCTCACAGTGTTACTCTTCCTATATTCTTTTTTCAACCAAACTCAAATACTAGCCATTTCCCCATTTTTTCTCTCTCTTTTTAAACCAAGTTTTACAAATACTATCTAATGTTATCCTCACAATAACCTTGGGAGGTAGGTGATTTTATTAATCTCATCTATGATTAAGAACCTGACCCTCTCCATTCTTCTCCTGCCTTCATCTCCTTGCTCAAGTCATCATCCACTCAATCTTCCTTTCCCCTCTGTTGAACTCCCTTCTTTCCATCAAGGGCCTTCTCAGGTATCATTTCTATAACACCCTTCCTGGCACTCAACCTCTGCCCTCCTCTCCTAGCCAAGAGTTATGTGCCCTTTCTGAAATTCCTCACAGCACTTTGGACCCTTCCTTTGCACTTTTCTCTTGAGAAAATGGGCCATGTCAGATCTACCTAATAATGATTTGCATGTAGTAAGCATTTAATAAATGTTTGTTAAATTAAATTTTATGGTGATTATTGTCATTGGCAATAAATGACATTAAAACCCTTTACAAAGAACTTTATACCAATGATTTCTTTTGATCCTTGTAACAATCTTGTGAGGTAGGCAGTACAAGGATTATTATTTGCACTTTACTTATTTGCTCAGAGAAATTGACTTATTTAACCACATAGTAAGTCACAGAGTTCCAACTTGAACCCAGTTCTCTCGATTCCTAATCTAACGCCGTGCCTACTACTGCCTCTAGACATGTAATAGTAACAATAGTAATTGTTATAATTATTACCAAAATGTTTGTCGAATTAGGTTGGTGTGCGCTCCTTGATTTGTATCAGCATAGACAAGAAAATATACATGAGGGTTTCTATGTCTGTGTCAAGTTATTTCAGTATGTTATAATGTTACATGAATGAGAAAAAAGTCATGGTTTTTTTTTTGTTTAGAGTTCTCTAGTTAATGTACATCTATTTCCTGGTCCTAGATTAAATTTCTAGCTTGAGCCAGCCATTTTATAAATTGTGTTATCGGCCAAGAGGGAAACCTGGAAGAACAATGCTGAGGTTTTAGTCATCTCAACTACTAGAAAAATTACACAAAGCCCATCTTCTTTCATAGGGTCTGGGAGGAGGAACATTGTCAGTACCATCATTTTGGCATAGGAAGGATGAGATATTTGCACGTTATTATAGCGTTTGATGTATGCGTGATGATGGTTTATAAACTAAATGATACCTCTTTTAAAATCTTACTTTGATGCCATATTGTGGTGTGGAGGTGACCCTGACCTTTCAAATGTTTTCCAAATGAAGAAGAAGTTATGTTACGTCACACTAAGTGGTGAAATCTTTGAGAATGGTTCTGGTGAGACTACTACGATTTTTGAGAACCAATCCAGTTAAATCTTGAGGGGCTTCTTAATAAAAGGTTTGATTTTGAAATTCACTACTTGTTGCTTTGATACTTTTATGGATCTGTGATCTAATGTGGATACTCTCTCCAATGGTGCACATTGCAACCCACCTATGACATCTCATCCTCTTCTGTGTGTTATTCTACGAGTCAATCAATAAATATTTATTAGATGCTTACTATGTGCTAGACACTGTGCTGATGGGGGGGGCAGGATAGAAAAAGCGAAAGACACTCCCTGCTCTCAAGGAATTTACATTCTAATGGAAGAACCATCATGCAAACAAAAAGTACATACAAAGCAAATTATATATAGGATAAATAGGAAATAATTAACAGAGGGAAGTCTTCATATAGAAGGTGGGATTTTAGCTGGAAATTAAGGGAAGCCGGAAGATCAGTAGTTGGAGCAGAGGACAGAGTGTTTCAGGCATGGGGGGCATCCAGAGAGCGCTAGCAGCCTAGAGATGCAGCGTCTTAGAGGCCAGAGCTGGATCAAAGAAAGACAGTGACCTGTAAGAAGAATGCAAATGGAGTGGGGGGCTGGGTTACGAAGGGCTTGGAATGCCAAACAGAGCATTTTGTATCAGCTTCTGGAGGTGACAGGAAGCCGCTGGAGTTTATCGAATAGCGGAGTGAAAGGATTGTACTTGTGCTCTAGGAAGATCATATTAGTGGCCGAATGGAAGATGATCAGAGTGGGCAGACACTTGAGGCCAGCAGGCCACCAACAGGCTATTGAAGTCATCCTGACGGGAGGTGATCAGGGCCTGCACTAGAGCGGTGGCAGTGCCACAGGAGGGAAGGTGGTGTGATCAGGGCCCGCACTAGAGCGGTGGCAGTGCCACAGGAGGGAAGGTGGTGTGATCAGGGCCTGTACTAGAGGTGGCAGTGCCACAGGAGGGAAGGTGGTGTGATCAGGGCCTGCACTAGAACGGTGGCAGTGCCACAGGAGGGAAGGTGGTGTGTTTGAGAGATGTTAGTTACAAAGATGAAATCAACAGACCTCGGCAATAACTTGGTTCTTGGGGGTGAGAGACAGTGAGGAATCCAGGGTGACTCTGAGGTTGTGAGCCTGAAGGCCTGGGAGGATGGTATTCTCTATAGTAATAAGGAATGTAGGAGGCTGAGAGGGTTTAGGGGGAAAGATAGTAAGTTCCGTTTTGGACCTATTGAGTCTAAGATGGATACTGGATATCTAGTTTGCAATGACTAAAAGGCAGTTGAAAATGGGAGATTGGAGCCCAGCAGAGAGGTAGAGGCAGGATAGGTAGATTCGAGAATCATCAGCATAGAAATGGCAATTAAATTAAATGGCAGTGGATGAAATCATCAAATGAAGTAATACTGAGGAAGAGGAGAAGAGGGACCAATTCAGAACCTTGAAGGCCTGACTTCATTTCTCTAGGTCTCTTGAGACACCAATAGAAGACATGAACTACTTCTCCCTCTCAATATGTGACCAGCCCATTTCTTCCTCTAGACACATAATTCCTTGCTATAAGATATTCATACCAACCAGGAATTTCTTCATTGTCTTTTGATCGACTTCTAATTTTAATTCTTCTGAGACTATGGAACTCCATGATTCAAAGATAGTGCTGGAAAAATACTGGAGCTACAAAGATGAGCCTTTCTTTCAGGGAGAAACTTGAATTTATTAAAAACTGTGAACAATTTTCTTGATACCATCCAGCCCACTCTCTTTCTCCTATTTTATTCTCTGCTCACTTTGTCGTCCATCTTCAGCGTCTGTACGAGATGTAGGAAATGATAAATGTGTTTTATGGTGTGTTCATTTTTTATCCACTTGGTTTTCCCTATGTGGATTGTTAGGTTGTACTCTTTTGAGTGATTAGAGTTTTTGCTTAGGAGTCTATGCCATGTTCTGGGGCTTGATAAGATCAACACAACGCCTTTCACTGACAAGAGTGTCTACAGGATCTCAAAATCCTAATGAACTCCTCTTCTACTTGGATCCTGCATGTGACTTCTATGTGGCATTGGTAAGGGTACCAAAGAATTCTCTATTGTTTTTGGCCTCTTGCCATATTAATCATCAGAATGAGCAAAGTTAGTTTTGTTATTACTTGGTTAAGAGAATTTTGTATGATTTTGACATGTTCCTTAGAGATGTCTAGAGACATCTTTTTCCATATATTTAGTATCCACCCATATTTCAGATTTCTTGAGAAATGGTCCTTCAATGCCTTCAAAGCCTCCAGCATAGCTCTTCTCTGTGTGTACTTGGCCTTGCCCAGCTTTCCTCCTGGTCTTTGTTTTCTTTAGTATTAACTCTAGTTCTTTGTGCAAATCCCCAGGGGTTGTTGTGTCAGTGCCTAAATTTGATGTTTCCATTTCATCACTAGAGAAAACAGTTTATTATAAAAATCTACACATTTTTGTCTACTTAGTGGTGTCTTTCCAGTCTAATTCTTAAGTGCTCTTGGATAATGTTGCTCTTTCTAAGCTTTTTGTAAACTTGTTTTTCTTTCCAGTGTTTCTCACTTTTACAACTCCACACTTACTTATAACTTTCCATCACTTTCTTTTGTAAGATTTTATATTCTAACATGGCAGCAGATAGAGTACTGGGCCTGAAGTCAGAACAGACCTGAGTTTAAATTTGGGCTCAGATAATGTGTGACCCTGGGCAAGTCATTTAACTTCTGTTTGCCTGAGTTTCCTCAATTATAAAATCGAGATAATAATAGCACCTATGTTCCAGTGCTATTGAAAGCATCACACAAAATAATATTAGTAAAGCCCTTAGCATGTTATCTGGCATCCCTCCCCAGGAGCTAAATAAATGCTACATGCTATTATTAGTATTATCATAGTGTCTTTAGTTACCATTTCTCTTTATTTGTCTTTCTTTTTGGAGGCAATTGGATTTAAATGACTTCTCCATTGTCATATAGCTAGTAAGTGTTTGAGGTTGGATTTGAACTCAGGTCATCCTGACTCCACGGCTGATATTCTATCCACTGTGCCGCCTCACTGCCCCTTTCTTTATTTTTCAAAGAGATCAAGTGATTGCTGGCTCATGTGGTTTCTAGGCTCTTTTGGCCTCCTCATTGTGGAGAATGATGAGCATTAGTTAAACTTCCTTAGAAAAGGATAATAGTCCATATTAATGTCTATGCTTATATCCATTTCCCAGATGGAGCACATTGTGTATGTCCTAAAGACTGAACCCTCATTGACCAATCCTCTCATTACAAAAGATTCAATAGGAATTCAATCAATTAGGGCTCAATGGAGGTCATACCAGTAACAGTGTGAGCAAAGTCTGAGAGGCAGAAACATATAGAGCAGGGCTGGGGAACCTGCAGCCTCGAGGCCACATATGGTCCTCTAGGTCCTCAAGTGCAGCCCTTTAACTGAACCCAAACTTCACAGAACAGATCCCCTTAATAAAAGGATTTGTTCTGTAAAACTTGAACTCAGGTAAAAGGCCCAACCTAAGGCCCCAGAAGGCCACATGTGGCCTCAGGCCAGAGGGTCCCCACCCTTGATATAGAATATATTTAGGGGTCTGAGAGTGGTTTGTACTGGTTGGAGAATAGCATATGTGAAGGGGATTTAATATGACATCAGTCTAGAAAGGTAGAGTGATATCAGGATATAAAAGGCATTGAGCGTTAGGTGAAGAAGATTGATCTTTCTTTGGTAAGCCTCAGGGACCCACTAAAGGTTTTTGAGGAGAGGAAGATTTTTAAAAAGATTATTATGGAAGTGGCAAGAAGAACAGTTTGAAAAGAGATGAAAGAGTTGAGGTGGGAAGCCCTAGAAGGGACCTCCTGTAGGATCCAGGTTGGGTGGTAATGAGTGCTTGCGTTAAGGTGTTGTTGGTGGGAATAGAGAGGAGATCTTACAAAGATAGAATTGAAAGGACTTTGTAATAATGATTGTAACTCACAATTGCATTGACTATTAAGGTTTACCCAACACTGTAGGGTGAATTATGTTATGCTCAATATATAATAAGGAAATTTAGGGTTAGAGGTGAAATGACTTACCCAATGTCACACTCAAGCTAGTTAGTGGCAGAGGCACGATTCACATCCAGATCTTCTATCTCCAAGGGGAAGAGAAGGGAGAGATAAAAGTAACACCAAAATTAGAGACTTGGGAGATTCAGTGAATGGTACAACCACAGACAGATAATAGTTTTTAATGTGGAGGATGTGTAAAAGAGGAATAAATATGTGTTTAATGTAGATTATAAAGGAAACATGAAGAAGTATATGAACATATTCATCAGTTAAATTGATGGGATTATAGGTCATTAGATGAAGGCAACTTATACAAGGAACTTTTAGTCAACAGCTGGGACGATCAGGCACGCCCTTGTAGCTCATACATAAGAAAGCTGGCCCCATTCCAAATGAATTTGAAGATTCAGCTTTGCAAAGAGCATTGAGTCACCTTTTCGGAGCGTATCTAACAGGACGCAGCAAAGTCTCCCCCTTGGCAAGTGCATCCTGTAACCTAAGCTCATGGCTGTAGAAGGTATTGTGCCCAGCAGAGAGCAGGACCAAAGGAGTCCAGCTGTGTAGACCTATCTGCTAGAGAGTGAGGAGGGAGAGAGCCCGATGCTTGGGGTTGGGCCCGGGAGACAGCAGGACGTTCAGAGCCGAGACTCCTAACAGTCCCAGGGAGTGGATTCTGTTTCTTCCTGAAAACACACAGCAATGCCCTCAGCCGGGATGTCGGCGGAACCTGGATTTGGAGACGAGGGTGACCACAGCTAAGCTCTGGAGCCGCGTATACAGCCCAAGAGCAGGCCCAGGGGGTCCAACAGAAATGCTAAGAACTAGAAGGAGTAGCACAAAGACATTGTGAGAAAACCGCTGGGCATTGTGGTCCTGGAGATATTAGTTACATTGGCCATTTGTGCTCTTTATAGGCGCTTGGAACCTCTATGTGGTGACTCTTCCCATCCATGCTGTATGTAACTGTGTAATTCAGCCCAGGTTTAGGAGGAAGATGTTTCTTTCCTACTGTTCTTACTATGCCAGTTCAGTGAATGACTTTGCCTTGGCACAAGTCCTCTACCTTACTAAAGCGAAGGTAAACATACTGGTTGGGGCTTGTGACCTGTAGTTTTAGGAGCACGGACCCTCAGGATGTGTCTTGAGCCCGAGGTTGTTATCTCTCACCCTGTGAATATAAGTGTAGAGAAACAGTCCAGAGAAGGATGCTGCTGTATTACCATATTGAGTGTGAGATACCGGTGGGACACTTAGGTGGACGTGTCTAGCGGGGAGTTGAAGACGCGTGTTTTCAGATCATCGGGAGTCAGGGTGAGAGGTATATATTGGTTGGGAACATTTTTGTTGAGAGAAACTTATGAAGCCATATACTATGGAGTTACAATTTGCCAAGTGGCTGAAGAACCAGCGGATGGTATGCCATCAGTGGACGAAGAACTCACACTGATGAAATCACAGGTCTTTGGAGGTATTAAAACAAAGAGTAACAATGATGGATATCATTTTTAACATTTCAGGTTTGCAAAGTTCTTTATAAATATCATCTCATCTGATCCTTACCATAACCTTGTGAGGAAGGTGCTCTTATTATCCCCACTTTATTGATAGTGAAACTGAAGCTATGAGAGCCTAAGTCACTTGCCCAGGGTCACAGAGCTAGGAAGGGTCTGAGGTTGTATTTGAACTCAGGTTTTCCTGATTTTAAGCCCAGAACTCTAGCCAGTAGGCCACCTAGCTACCTAAATTATAGATGGTCCTCCCTCACATGAATTACAAAGAAAAGACTTAAATTCTCTAGTCTGTAATCTTTTTACTATATAGTGCAAATTCCTGAGCCAGGAATCCTGTGGATACTCTGTATGTGATCTAAATGAAATAAATGGATCCCCAGTACTTCACGGGTCCATCATTTCATTGGTGGAGATTTCTTTTCCATCAATGCAGATCACAATCCCTCTGTGCCTTGGTAGAAGGTCTCGTGAGCTGCTTTGGCCTCAAGTCCATGTCATATGAGGATAGGATGGAGGAACTGAGCATGTTTAGCTGGGAAAGAAAAGAAGAGTGGGTAGCAGGAGGGAGGGTGCATATTATAACTATTCAATTATTTAAAGGACTATCAAGAGGCCGTGGGATTGGATTTGTTCTATTTGTCCTGGGAGGGCAGAACCAGGAGCAATGGGTGTATATTACAAGCTACTACATTTAGGCTTGAGGCCAAGAAAAAATTTCCTAACAATTAGTCTATCGAAACATATTATGGGTTTCCTCAGGAGGTGGTGGATTCCCCCTTCCTGGAGGTCTTCATGCAGTGGCTGGTTAGTCATTTGTCAGGTATATCAATGTAAGGACTCTTTCTGCATATGAGTTGGACTAGATGGCCACTGAGATGCCTTGCAAATCTCAGATTCTTCAAAAATTTACCACGTATGAGCCAGTTACCCTGGGTGGGACATTGAAGTTTTTTTTTTGGTAGACTGCTAATCTTTCCTGGGATGTGAAGTAATAGTTGGAATAAAGAAAGAGAGAATGAACTTTAAAATTTTGAACACCATATAGATATTTTAGCTGTATTTCAAATGAAGTTAATTTTTTTAAATTTTAATTTATTTTTGACATGTTTGGTTTTCCGCATTGATTTTCACAGGCATTTGAATTACAAATTTTCTCCCCACTTCCTCCCCACCCCACTCCAAGATGGCGTACACTCTGGTTGCCCTGTTCCCCAGTCTGCCCTCCCCTCCGTCGCCCCATTCCCCTCCCATCCCCCTATGAAGTTAATTTTTTAAAATAATAGCTCACATTACTTAAGTCTATGAATGCTTTCTTCACAAAAACCCTGTGAGGTAGTCAGTATAAGAGTTATTATACTCATTTTACAGATCGGGAAATTATCTGTAACAGTTGTGTGGCAGACAGATCGTAGGAGACACAGAAAGGTCAGCACTATCTAATTTCTAAGCTTGAAGTGAGGCCCCACCCAAGGGGTTAGTTGAAAGGAAGAACTGTGATAGGAACAGAAGGAAAGCTATTATTCTTGACCTCTGGAACCTGTCTAGACTTTTTCTGGATCAGCTCACCATTTTCCTGCGTTGTGAGCTGAGTCCCATAGGCTTAAATAGCTAGCTTATTTCCACCATTTTTGAAGCTTCCTCTTCCTATTAAAAAATCACTTCTCTTGTTCCAAGCTATTTGCTTTTCTCTCTGATTTGAAACAAAAAAAACAGAAATGAACCGAGTCCCTAAGTCTGTAAACACAAAAGTACAACTCCATCTGTTGCACCGAATTCCAGCTTGCAATCTTGAATCATAATTAAGCAGTTAGAGAAATGCATATTCCTGGCAAGGAGGTCAGCTAAAATATTTTCCATCTCTGAGTACTTGGAGTTTCAATCTGGCTAAATTGCTCTCTCCCGCCACTCTAGATACCAAACAGGCAAAATCGAAAATGTTATTAATCTAAGTGAACCGTGCTATGCACCAAGAATGAAGGGGTGAATAAAATTATTTCGTTTTAAAAAGAAAAGAAAAAACAAGCAAGGAACATTTTGTATTCTTCAAGTTCTGGCTCCCCTAAAAACAGGCTGCTAGATTAAAAATATGTCTGTGGTATGTGGTGTGAGCTTTAATGAAATTGCAAGATAAATAGGGGAGCGAACGCCATAGTGGAAAACTAAAAATTCCTGAGGCACTGTTTCTTAAGTGTATTTACTTCCTCTGGGAGAGGTAAAACGAGTACAAACGGATTCTTAATGGCTAGAAAGGAGAGCGTTTGATACAATTACCAGTCAGCCTAAAGGCAGCTGGCATTCTGAAGTAAGACAGTGATAGTACAGTCTATTTATCACCACCAGCAGATGTTGCTGTTGGCTGAGAGCGGAGGCCATTTTGGGACGCTGCAGGGATGTAGCGAAGAGTGTTGGTCTTGGCCTCAGGGAGAGCTGGCTTAAGGTGGTGGCTTGGTCACTTAGTGGGAGTAGGAGCCTCCCCCAAAGATGGATGTGGAATTTTGGACAAGTCACTTCCTACCTCAGAACCCCAATTTTTTCTTCTATAAATGGAGAATAAAATATTTACACTACCCGACTCCTTGGGAGATTCACTTAACCTTGCTAAATCTCCATTTCTTTTAAATGGTGATGATAACACCACACCAGTGTCCTCACAATTGTTGTGATTTAGAAGGACAAATTGGACCATGCATAGAAAGTACCTTGTAATACTTAATACTTCGGTGAATCTACGGTCTCATTTGTCAACGTGCCTGCTACGTGTCTATCGCTGCGTTGGACATTGGGAACAGATGCCGAGACAACACTGAAATACTCCCTGTACTCAAAGCCCCTCTCTCAGCCAGCGCTGCCCGCCCTCACCGCTACGTCAGGAGGGGCCACGGCCTGTATGCTTCTCTGCTTCAAAATTCTCTCTGCCCAATCCATCGTCCACTCAGCTGCCAAAGCGATCTTTCCAAAACTGACCGTGTCAGCCCCACCCGCCTCAACTTCAGCAAACTTGGCGGCCTTCCTATAGCCTCTCAGGTCAAATGTAAATCCCTCTATTGGTTCTTTAAGCCACGGAGCCTTTCTGCTCTTCCAGTCTTTTTACAATTCGCTCCCCTCTACACATCCTACGATCTTGGCAATGCTGGTGCACTCGCAGTTTCTCAAACACGATACTTCCTCTCCCATCTCCGTGTCTTTGCGCCGGCTCGTCTCCTGTGTCTGGAAGGCTCTCCTTCCTCATCTTCGTTTCCTGGCTTTTCAGACCGCGTTCAAGATCCGACTCAAATCCTGCCTTCTGTGAGAGGCCTTTCCTGGTCTTCATGATTCCCTACACACCCTTTGCCCCGCACAAAGGGCCTTCCTTCCGAGGTTACCTTTCATTTATACCGCGTGTGTTTGCAATGGACGGAGTTAGTTCCATGTCTCCCCCGTTAGGAAATGCGCTTTTTGTAGCCAGGGGCCACACTTACACTTTTCTTCATACCCTCAGAGCCTGGCACAGAGCCTGGCACAGAGCCTGGCACAGAGCCTGGCACAGAGCCTGGCACATGATGAACACTTAATAAATGCTTGTTGACCGACTGAAGGATTACTTTTTTGACTCTGCAGAACTCTTCTTTTCCCCGGCTCTCCTCATTGACCTCATGTGGGGATCTTCCCTTCTTTTCCAGTTGCCCTTTATGGATTTACTTTCACCATTAGAACCTGTGAGTATAGGGACTGACGAGCTTTTATTTGTATCCTGGGTGCTTAATACAGTGTCTGGCATGTAGTAGGCACTTAATAAATTCTTCCTTCCTTCTTTTCTTTCTTTCTTTCTTTCTTTCTTTCTTTCTTTCTTTCTTTCTTTCTTTCTTTCTTTCTTTCTTTCTTTCTTTCCTTTCTTTCTTTCTTTCTTTTCTTTCTTTCTTTCTTTCTTTCTTTCTTTCTTTCTTTCTTTCTTTCTTTCTTTCTTTCTTTCTTTCTTTCTTTCTTTCTTTCTTTCTTTCTTTTTCTTCCTTTCATCTTCCTCGCTCTTTATTTCTCTCTCTCTCTCTCTCTCTCTCTCTCTCTTTCTTTTTTCTAGTTCATGGGTCTTACATTCTATAGGGACACACATGTGCAAAATAAATACAAGGTAATTAATTTGGTTGGCATGCAATTTTTATTTTTTGAAGTTCACTAGAAGAATATTGGTGTTATAAAAATGGGATTCGCTTTCATTCTGTTTATCACAAAAGTCCTAATACAATGCCTCATTGTGTAGTGGAAGTGACCCTAGATTCTCCAAGTTAATGCCCGCAGGATACAAGGATCTGGCAGGATCTGCTTTGAGCACAGTCCAAACCCCAGGTTGTGTCTGCTTTGTGAGCACCAGCCTCCATACATATGGTGAGGCTCATCACCGGTTGTCTGTTCACTAGGTAATGAATTATTTAGCCATGCCAACCCACCAAGCAAAGGAAGTACTATTTAAATGTAGCACTTTTTCTGAACTATATCTCCCAGCTATGCATTGGCATAGTTTGAGGGTCTCCATAGGACTGCTGCTATCCCTCTTTCAGCATCCCAGTGGTAACCCCAAGAAGCTAGGCTTCTAGCACCGTTGCTTGAAAGTTCCCCCTTGTGTGTCTCATTAAAATAAGACAATGGCCTTGATTCAGTTTTAGAAAAGGTATTTACTAATGTCGTGTGATAGGAAGTATAAGGTAAATGTATACTATGTTATAACAAATATTTTCCCCCCTCAATAAAAAAATCTGGCTTACACTTTTCCAAAAATACACATAAGACAATGGGAAGAGTGAGCTCAAACTTAGAGTCCAGTGGCAAGCAGCCACACATGCAGAACGTACATGGCAAAAGGCCAATTCATAAGACCAAATCCTTTCCTCAATCCACATCTGACATTCTTTTCTGGTGAAAGAAATCCTGCTCCTTAAAGTTTCCTTTCTCCTAGGGCAACAGTGATTTTGCATTTGTGTGTCCTCAGTGCATCATTCTGCTCTGGTTTGATGTGTTATTTCCAGCTGGTCTAGTCACTTTAATCCTAACTGGTCCCCCTGTCTGCTACTGGGCCAAACTTTTCAGTGACAAGGTCAGTGGGGGAGGAGGGAGAAGACAGAGAAATAGCCTCTCTTTCCCCTGAGAGCAATTCCCTTCAAGGAAGCTGACTTCAGCTCTGCAATTCCTAAACTTGGTGTCCTCCAGGGCCTGACTGACTGCTCTTTTTATAAATGTGCCCGCAGATGCGGCTGATTCTTTCGGCCAATCACAAGATGACTCCTGTGTAGTATCATCTGCTCTCATCTAATGGTTGAAGCGCTATACCCTTTCAAAATGATTAGAGGCTCATTTATACATTGTGGTGAAGTAGAAAAGATTCTTTAATGCCTCCTTTACTCTGTTGATTGCTAGATTAATTCAACTGAGGTTTCTTGGCTTTTGTGAGTGGAATCTCTACCCTTACACCAATGTGGATCAAGAAGAACAAAAAAAGATAATACCTTTGTTTATTTAGAGGATTATAGGATTTGGAGTTAGTAGGAATGATAGGCACCATCTAGTCCAAATTCCTTATCGTGCAGATGAGGAAACAGCCTAGAAAGGCCAAGTCACTAACCCACAGACGCTCGATCTCTGACTTCAAATACAGCACTATTTATTCAAAGATCAGTTACAAAGTGTACGTGTTAAGGGCTGAGGCATGCAAAGATCATTAATACACGCTCCCTGAAGTTGTAGGGATTATAATGTAGCAACAAAGATGAAACATATACACAAATATACATGTACTTTACCTCATAGATACATGTATATACACATACACATAGTGTGTACGTGCGTGTGTGTGTGTGTTTGCATATAACTATCATGCAGGACAGAATAAGAAAAGTATAAAAAAGTTCAGTGTCATCAAGCCAAAGGAAAGAAGGATCTATTCTGACCAGGATTTGGGAGATTAGTTCACTAAATGAGACAGATTTGAACATATCGTTCAAACGGGAAGATTGAGGGTGGTTTTATCAGGAATTGGGGAAGTCATCAAGGAAGCATTAGTATTTGAGCTGGGCCTTAGAGATGGGAGCTGCTGACCTTGTACAAAGAATCTCATTTCTTCGGACTTTGCTTTCCTTATGTGTGAATAGACGGTGTTAGATTGGATAACCTTTCCTGTCTCGTGGTGAGTCATATGATCCTCACACGAGTGGGAAAAGGACCCATATGTACAAAAATATTTAT
>JAQQSZ010005010.1:0-13981 GCA_028646595.1 Phalanger gymnotis
GTTTGGGAGATCAAGGAATAGTTTACCTGTCAGATTTATGAGAAAGGGAAGAATTAATAGCCCAAAAAGAGATAGAGAGCATTACAAAATGCAAAATGGATAATTTTGATTATGCTAAATGGAAAAGTTTTTATATAAACAAAGCCAATGCAACAAAGATTAGGAGGGAAGCAGAAAATTGGGAGAATATCTTTACAACTAATGTCTCTGATATAGACCTCATATCTAAAATATACAGGGAACTGAGCCAAATTTATAGGAATACAAGTCATTCCCCAATTCAGAAATGGTCAAAGGACATTAACAGGCAGTTTTCCAAGGAAGAAATAAAGATAACTAGAGGCATATGAAAAAAAATGCTTTACATCACTGTTGATTAGAGAAATGCAAATCAAAACAACTCTTAGGTACCACATATCTCTTGTCAGACTGGCTAACAAGACAAAACAGGAAAATGATAAATGCTGCAGAGGATGTGGGAAAATTGGAACATTACTACAATGTTAGTGGGGTTGAGAACAGATCCAGCCATTTTGGAGAGCAATTTGGAACTATGCCCAAAGGGCTATAATAATGTGCATACCCTTTGACCTAGTGCTACCACTCTTAGGACTATATCCCAAAGGGATCAAACAAGTGGGAAAGGGACCTCTATGTACAAAAATATTTATAACTGCTCTTTTTGTGGTGGCATACAATTGGAAATCAAGGGGATGCCCACCAATTGGGGAATGGCTGAACAAGTTGTGGTATATGAATGTAATGGAATACTATTGTGCTATAAGAAATAGGTATGATATGGACTTCATCATAACCTGGAAAGACCTACATGATCTGACTATGAGTGAGAGGAGCAGAACCAGGAGAACACTGTACACAACCACAGACATATTGATTCTGTGATGACTAACTTTGATAGACTTGGCTCTCCTCAGCAACACAAGGCTTCAAGACAGCTCCAAAAGACTCATGATGGAAAAAGCTAACTACATCCAGAAAAAGAACTGTGGAGTCTTAATGCGGATTGAGGCAAATTATTTGCTCTCTCTCTCTTTTTTTTCTTTTTTTCTTTTGGTTTTGTTTTTCTCTCTCATGATTCATTCCATTGGTCATAATTCTTCTTTGCAACTTGACTGTTGTGTTAATAAGTTTAATCTGAAGGTTTATGTAGAATCTATATCAGACCGCATGCCATCTTGTCAGGGTGGAGAGGGGGGAAGGAAGGGAAGAAAATTTGAAACTCAAGAACATATAAAACTAAGTGTTGTAAACTAAAAATAAAAAATCTAATTAAAAAGAAAGTCTTTTACTAGTTGATTATGCCATTTGTGGCTATTTCTGTAAAGATTAAGGGATGAGACCATTGGTCAGGAACTCTCACGTATTCAAATTTAGTGTGTGGATTGCACTGCATCCATTACTAACCATTTTGAGTCAATCATCACTGTAGGAACTCATAGGGACTGGACATGTGATTATATTGATACAGAGAGCTCTTGTCTGAGGAACCATCCTCTACTGATGCAGGCTGGCACAATTTTTAAAGCAATTTATAGTCTTTAGACAATTCCCTAGAGCAGGGGTGAGCAAACAACAGACCATGAGCCAAACCTGCTCCCTGTCTACTATTATATGAACTTGAGCTAAAAATAATTCTTATCTCACAAACCACACAAAACAGATTTCAGGCTAGATATGTCCAACAAGCTGTAGTTTACCACTCTCTGGCCTAAAGAAGTGAAATAATAAATGACAACTAGAATTATATTGTCAGTATGTAGTCACAGACAGCAGTTAAACTCGTCCAAGGACAGTCATCTATCTACTGCACCTCTCTTGTTCTCACAAAAGTTCATCAGGTGATCTACCCCATATAGTCAAGACCTTCTTTGATTTTTCTCAGCATCTAAAAATAGCAGTGGAATTCACTTCTCCATCTATCATCCTCTACTCTTGTAACATGACTGACCTATCTTTTCTTCCCATCATACTCCAGTTTTTATTCCTATTCTTCAAAGTTCCTTGTTGATTATCTGATTCAGCCTATGTATTTGGGCCATGTGCCTTCTATTACTCTCTTTTCATTCTCATCTTTAGTTCTTTGGAGGCCATTGCATTGCATGTCTGGTTGATACATGGCAACATCAGTAAAATGTTAATATTGAAAATATGGACCTTCTCTTTCCCAGTTATCTTGATTTCAGTAATACCTTGGTCCCAAATGTAACCTACTTGTAACATCTTTATAGGAAAAATAATATTTATCTTATGTCATTTCAATATGCCACACTTTCTCCAAGAATATAACCTTTCATTGGTTTGAAGACTCAGTACCTGTGAGTTTAGGCAATATTACAGATTCAAGAAAAAATGAAAAGAACAAACAACAGGAAAAAAAACTATTCAAATGTTAGATCTACCCAGATTTTATGTTCAAAGAAACATGCTAGTTTTGGAGGGGTTGTGGAAAGATGCACAGACTTATTCACTGTTGGTTAATTGTGAATTGATCCAACAATTCTTATAATAAAAGTCACAAAATTGTTCTTATTATTGGATTTATAGAATCTTCTACTAGACATATACCACAAGTAGGTCAAAGACAGAAAGGAAAGCATATATAACAAAATATTCATACTATCATAATAATTTAAAAAATAGAAACACAATGAATGTTCACCAGTTAAATAATGGCTAAACAAATTGTGGTACATAAATATAATGTGCGTACCTCTAAGATATTGCAGGTTTGGTTCCAGACCACAACAATAAAGTGAAAATCACCATAAAGCAGGTGACACAAAATTTTTGGTTTCCCAGTAAAGATAAAAGTTATATTTACGTTATGCTATAGTCCATTAAGTATGCAATAGTATTATGTCTAAAAAATGTACATCTCTTAATTAAAAATGCTTTATTGCTAAAAATGGTTACACATCATCTGAAGCTTCAGAGAGTCATAATTTTTTCTAGTGGAGGATCTTGCCTTGATGTTGATATTGATGGCTGCTAATTGATCAGGGAGGTGGTTGCTGAAGATTAGAGTGGCTGTGGCAATTTCTTAAAATAACACAACAGTCAAGTTTGCCTCATGATTGACTCTTCCTTTCATTATAATCTTAGAGGCCATTGTAAGGTTATTAACTGGCATAATTGCAGTATTGTTATGTGTCATGGAATAGGGAGACTCAAGGAGTGTGAGGGAGATGGGGAGCAGCTGGTCAATGGAGCAGTCAGATCATACAGAACATTAAGTTAGGTTTCCAGTCTTACATGGGCATGGCTTATGACATTCCAAAACAGTTATAACAGTCACATGAAAGAGTACTGATCACAGATCACCATAACAAATATAATAATGCTGAAAATTTTGAAATATTGTTAGAATCACCACAATGTGGCAAAGAGACATAAGATGAGCATTGGAAAATGGTACCAATAGACTTGTTCAACACAGGGTTGCCACAAAGCTTCAATTTGTAAAAAAAGAAAAAGTATCTGAAAAGAATAATAAAATGAGGTGCAGTGAAACCAGGTATGCCTGTATTATTTGGCCATTTGTAAGAAATGATGAATATAAGAAATTCAGAGAAATATTTATAGATTCATATGAAGTGAATACAATCACTAAAATATCATTCAAGTGATAACACTTAAAAGTTGAATGAACTAATGAATAAATTTGGTTCTGGAGAACCAATAAGGAAACATATACTAAGTTTGTGCTTATATCTTGACAGCCACTTAGTAGTATGAACTTTGTCAAGTCACTTAACTTTTCAAAGCCTCAGTTTTCTCATCTGTAAAATGAGGAGATTAGACAAGATGATCACCAATATCCTTTCTAGGTCTAAATTTATGATACTATGATACTATGATCTTCTAAGTAGAAAGGTAAAGAAGTACACATTCTCAGAAGTCATTGTTGTATTGGTCAGTTTTATTATATTTATTTTTATTTATATATGCTTATTTGTTACAAGGAGGATTCGGTTAGGGAGGAAGTGAAAGAAATAGCTAAGGTATAAGAGAAAAGAGCAACAATAAAATATTTTAAAATAAATAATATAAGAAGATGACTCAAGACTACCAGGTAAAAATCAGGAAAAGTTAGCAAAGCAAGAAATAATTAAATTCTAAAAGTGATAATAGAGTAAGAAAAACTTGGATAATACCATCTTTTTTATGAGATGAGAAGTAGAATTGAAAGCAACTATAAATTAAGAGATTTCTAAGTTCTCCATGAAAATCAAAGCAATGAGTAATGTTTTTCCAAATCGTTTCTTGATAAACTATATGGATTCTTCATCCTCATCTTCAAGATGCTAAAGAAAGATAATCAGTGTCTCTACTACAAGTCTTTAAACTCTGCACAAATTGATGTGTACTTTTATCTCCCAAGTTTGTAACTCCCTTTAAGATTTGTGGAAAATTATATTCATGTGGAATAAAAGTCTGTAAGTATGTTACCTGTGTGATCCATTTCCTTTTACCTAACATATTGAAAATTTTCAGTCAGGTCCAAGTTGACACTTTTTTTTGTATTTGGAAATTTATCATGTTTCTTACTTATCTAGTCTTTTTCCTCCATCCACAATAATTGGCATGGATCTCTTACCCTAATTAGGAGAGGACAAATACATAGACTGAAAGAAAGTTCAAGGGAGACAGTGGGAACCATAATGATAACTGAAAATCATTAATGGGCCAAGCAAATGAAGATTGCTGATCAGGTAGTTATATTTAAGGATTAAGTTTATGTTAAATTCAGATAAATCCACATGACAGGGGAAGTGACAAATGAGGGCTAAGTATTTAGAACATGTACACTCCACTCTGCCTAGTATCAAGTCACATGTAGTCTTTCATTAGGAATATTCTGGCGTTGCTTTATAGGCATAGTTTTCTTATATCCTATAAATCTGTAGAATAGAGGATTGAGAACTGACTGGCATCCTGGAATTTGCACTTCAGAAGGACAGGCATTACAAAATTAAACCTAATGCTGTTACACCAATATTGGAATTTCCTTAATTTTTAATATCTTCCATCACCCAGCAAAGATATGTATATATATTGTATATATATATATATATATATATGTGTGTGTGTGTGTGTGTGTGTGTGTGTGTGTGTGTATACACGCACACATATATATATGTATATATATATGTATATATATATATCGTGGCATAGCAGCAAGATTACTAAATTTGAAATAAATATAGATCTACATTCAAATTTTGTCTCTGACCCTTTCTAGTGATGTCAACATGGACGTCATTTAAGCCATCTGAGCCATAGTTTCCTCATCTATAAAGTGGGGATAATCATACCTGTAATGATATCTCACAGGGTTGTTGTGAATGTGAATTGAGGTAAAGTATGTAAAGCATTTTGTAAACCTTTGTTTAAAAGCATAAACACACCAGTCTTTTTTTTAATCTTTCGTTTTTGTTAAACTTTCATTTCTGGTTATTTCTTTCCCTCTCCCCTATTTAAAGAGCTATTCTCTGTAATTAGGAATTTTAAAAAAAGAAGGAAAGAAAACAAGCAACTGTTCATAAAGAATTAACCAATATATAAGTCAAGTTTGACAATGTATCCCAGGTACATTTTCACATCTCTTCCTTTGGATGAGAAACAACAGTCTTGAACAACAGTCATTATTAACCATTACAGAACATATAAGAGGAGCTTAAGAAATGTTTATTCAATTCATTTGGAAAACTTTGTCATGAATATCTTCACCACTACTTCTTGGTCCTCTTGATACAGAGGAGAACAACAAATAATGAATATGTATCATAAATGTATGAAGGAAGACTTTTTGTATCATTTATTTATAGGTTTTTGGAAAAGTCAAGAATTGTATAGGCTCATAGAGTATTAAAAATAGAGAGGACCTTCAAAACTATCTTGCCCAACTTCCTCATATTAAATATGAGGAAATAGAAGCTCATGGACTTTAATTGATTTACCCAAGATAACACAGCTTTAAATAGCAGAGCTTGGAATTTAATCTAGGTCTTTTGACTCCAAGTCCACTGGTTTTATTTTTTTTGCTGTAAGGCAGATGGGATTGACTTTACAGAACATCTAAACCTCCTGCCAGATTTTATAGGTAAGAAAAATTAAAGCCTAAGAGAATTGTCCAAGGTTACACAAAAAGTTAGTGGCAGAACTGGAACTAGATGCCTGGTTTCATGACTCCTGTTCCAATCAATCAACAACCATCTTATTTAGTTCCTTTATGTACCAGGCACCATGCAAAGTGATCTTTCTCCTTGTCCTCTAAGACTTCCTGTGCAATAGGAAGAAAATTGGTAGGATGATTCAAGAGAAAGAGTTAGAATAACTAGGGAAAAAGTTTATTCTCATTTGCTTATTTTCAAGAGAATCTATTACTTTTCTTCTGTTCAATTTCTGCACTTTATGTTGAAAATATTTTTAAGCCATCACCAGTTTCTCTTTATGCTTTAAAATACCTACGGAGATTTTGGATTGCCTATGGGTATATATATTTCCTCCCTTCTTAAATTATTCAAGGAATCCTGAAAACACTACAGAGCTCACCCAAGAATGACAGGTTTCAGTCTGCCTGTCTGCCTGCCAGCATGCTAAGTACTATTGATAATGGTTATGCCCATAGCTCCCATAACTGCAATGTGTATAGAAATGTGTGGTTGAGGAAGCAGGCAATGAACTTACTGTGAAGAGTTGAAGGGCTTTCTTAAAGTGATTATTTTATAACATTTAGATTCTGGAAGTAGACTTCAGGATGGTTACCTATGTGTGTGTATTTCAGTGGAGTGTCCTTAAGTTGTGAATTTGCGGATTCATAAAAGAAATGAGATTTGAAACCCAAATGGGAAGTCATAAAGAATTTGAAATTCAAGTGTTCTACTAAACTATCTCTCTTAAATTATTTATCTACCTATCTATCTGTCTATCTATAGTTTAAGAATAAGAGTTTGTTCAAGTACATACATGTACTTATAAATTGGAAGGAAGCAGCATGTTACAGTGGAAAGAATCTGACTCTGAAGTCAGGATACTTGAGGTCAAAGTCTATTTTTAACTACCCCTGTGACCTTGGCAAATTCTCACTTAGCCTTACTTACCTCCCCTCTGTTTCTCCATCTATGATGTGAAGAAGTTTGCTAGATAGCTACTGATGTCCTTAACCACTTTAAATCTGTGATTCTTGATATTATTTTAAAATATTTTCTTTGTCCCTTTAAAAGATTTGTGCCTGAATTAAGGAACACACTAATATCTCTCCAAAATGCTCTGACATTAATTTTATTCATATAAGTACTTTGCACTGTTAGTAGCTTAAAAGTAATGATGAGTCACTCAAAAATGTAAGAAAGGAGGGAAAAAACATTTATTAAGAACCTATTCTGTGCCAAGCACTGTGCTAAGCACTTTAAAAGTATTATTTTATATTCACAACCCTGGGAGGTAGGCACAATTATCATCTCTATTTTATAGTTGAGGAAACTGAGGCAGAGAGAGGTTAAGTGACTTGCCCAGGATCACATAGCTAGGAAATGTCTAAAAGTATTTCAGAACTTAGGTCTTCCTGACTCCAGGGCCAATACTCTATTTACTGTACCACCCATTTATGAGGAAACAGGATGGTCAAGGGAAGGGACATTTCTTGTTGGGGTTCAAGATTATTCAAGTAGTCCAGTGGTCCAGTGTGCTCAAATGACTATACACACATATGCATATATGCATATATTATGTGTATGTACATTGTGTGTGGGTATGTATGGAGGGGGGGGATAAGGGGAGAGAGAGAGAGAGAGAGAGAGAGAGAGAGAGAGAGAGAGAGAGAGAGAGAGAGAGAGAGACAGAGACAGAGACAGAGACAGACAGAGACAGAGACAGACAGAGACAGAGAGAGAGACAGAGAGAGAATGAGAGAGTTCATGAGTCTAGTTTTCCTTAACTGATTTAGAGTAAAAAAGGACTTTTTCCCCATAATAATCAGCCAATGCTATATCCTGCAACTGCCAGATTCCCATATATCTCTCCCAGTCTGACCTTTTTTCTCCACCTATTTTCCCTATGTCATTTCACTCTCTGCAACTACTACTCCCTAATTCCCAATTGTACCTCTCCCTCCGACTGCCTACAAACTCTGCACCTATTTCTCACTCACTTTGACTTCTATATTTATTCCTTTTGTTCCTTGTTGTGTGTAAGAGACAAAGAGGACTTAGTTATTAAGGAGATCCAGCTCGAACTAGGATGCAATGTATACAGCTATGTAATGGAATGGAGTCTTGGGTCAGCAGGAAAAAGAATCTTGGTGAAAGGAAAGGAACTCCCAAATGGGACAGGAGGTCATACTACTTCTTTGGGAGCTTATATCTACCCTCTCTTAATTCCGTGGTCAATAAATGGTTATTAATGAAGTGTGACAATTCAAAGGAAAGAAGGCATTAATTACAGGATCTCTGAATTGGAAAGAACCTCAGAAGCCATCCTATACCTGAACAATAAATAATCCCACTGAACTTTTGAACAACTCTAATCCTTAGCACGTTGTTTTTTCCTACTTCTAGCTTATATATACCTCTTTAGTTTTTGTTTTGCTTTTTTCTTTAAGTCTTCCCTCTGAGACTAAACAGAACCAGTCTAATATCTGCCACGGAATAGTCCCTTAGATATTTGTAGGTACTTATTCCAGACAAAAATTAATATTGTTATTATTAATAATGATGATGACTAGAATCTATGTGGCATTTACTTTAAGATTTGCAATGTATTTTACATATTCTATTTCATTTTATCCCACCCTTCATGCTTTTTCTTCTCTTGGCTTGAAATTGATTTCCTTCAACTGATTGTCACATTTCTTGAACTTGAAGCACTTCAACTTGCACCTAGGTGGCGACTAGGTAGTACATGGGATTGAGCACTTGTTCTGGAATCATGAAGAACCAAGTTCAAATATATTCTCAGATATTTCCTAGCCATATGACCCTAGGCAAGTCGCTTTACTGCCATCTACCTTAGCTTCCTCAAATCCAAAATAGGGATAATAATGATATCCAAATTAGTGAACATAAAATGAGATAATATTTGAAAAACTCTTAGCATAGTGCCTGGTACGAAGAAGGTGCTTAATAAATCTCCTTCCCTCCCTTCCTTCCTTTTTTCATTTCTTCCTTCCTCTAAACCTTCAGCTTTTTATTTTATTCTTAAACTGTGATTCCAAGATCTGGTCACAGTTTTTGCAGTTGTCTGACAAAGGCACCACCTCATCTGACCTTGGAACTGTCACCTCCCTAGGGCTAGACATTTTGCTTCTCTTAAAGCAATCTAAGATTAAATTAGCTTTCTAGGCAACCATACGTTACATATAACAAAAATAAATGTAATTTGATTCCATGGCCCAGTTTCCTTTGTCCATCAAGGCCCAGAGACTCGGTAGAAATCTTGATCAGTGTGAGAAAATTTCCTGCTTTGAGGAAGAACCTAGATTAAAGCATAGTATCTGGTAGTTTTCTGCAGCAAGCCCATTAAAAACTCTATGCAATAATAATTTCTCCTGCAGCAAAAACACATTATCAGTATAGTACCTGTATAAATGGGCCAGCACCTTGTCATATTGCCATCCTCAGGGTCCATGCTGTAGGAAAGTGATAAATCCAAAGCAAAATCTTTCCAATACTTTCAGTAACTTAACCCTTTTGGGATTTTATGATAGTTTCATTCTAGCATTCTAAGTAGACAATAAAGAAAAACTTCCCTTGTTTCCTATGCTTAATTCTTACTGTAAGTAATATCCTGCCAAACAACAACAATTTTTTTTTGCCTTTCTCAAATCAGAATAGAGACATTTAAGCCTAAGTGATCATCCATTTCTGCCTTTCAATTCAAAATAAGAAAACTTTCGAGGACCTCAACTTATTCATTTGCTTATTCCATTAAACTTTCTGTGTCTCTTATTCAGTCATTCATTTCTCTTGGATTTCCCTCTAGTTGTGTTAATTAACCTAGAAGAAGAAGACAGGGTATTTAATTAATATTTCCTGTCACTATTTCCCTCTTAGGTACTTTCCTTTGTGAATTTGTGTCCAATGGGAGAGCTGTCAAGGATCCTGTTAATTATCACTGAGCATGTAATGCTAAACATTTTTTCTGTCTCTTAAAAATAAACACATTCATAAACTAATTTAGTCATAACTTTCCATACATCCAGATAGCATCAAATGGAAAAGATACTTTGCTCACACTTTTTTTTTAAAGCCAAGGTTTGACCCTAGCTCTTCTCTTTGTTTGTGGCAATCATGTGCCATCACTAAACTTCACTAAACTTCAGTGTGCTTCATCTTTAAAATGGGAATGATAGCTATTCCCAACCTACCTGGAAGGATTATTGTCAAGATAAATGAGAAGTTGGATTGGAATTTGAGCTCCTTGGGGAGCTAAGCAGTTTACAATTAGCATCTCGTTCGATCCTCATAACTCTGAGAGGTAGGTACTATTGTTATCCTCATTTTAGAGATGAAGAAACTGAAGCAAACAGAATTTTAAGTGACTTGCCCAGGGTCACCCAGCTAATAAGTGTCTGAGAACACCAAAATGTATTTAATCAACATTTTGCTAACATTTATTGAATGCGGAAATAAAGTACAGTGGGAATCATACCCATATTACAGGAAAGAAAGTGTGTGTTCTGATTTAATCTTTTGATTTGAATTACCTGGAGAATTTAAACAAGTATTTGAATGGATTTTATCGATGTTGGTGTTTTTAGTATTATTAAATTGAATGATTGGTAGAACAGAAAATGATATCCAGATGTTTATGTAGACATCACATAAATAACTTGACCAAGGATTGAAAGATAAAAACATTTGTACAAGAATGTAGTCTTTCTTCCTTTCTGAGGAGGCCAACTTAAGATAATAAAGTGTGCATTATTCATGTAAATTAAAAAGTCATCCTTTCCAAGTCTCTCTTTTCTGACCTAGACTATAAATAATGTTCTAGAATAAACGTAAATAATGTTTTATTGAGTTTCAAGGAATTAAGCTGTAGGTTTTCAGATCTTTCTGAGGGAGGAAAAAGTGACTTAGAAAGTTTTCTTTAAGTCTAGCCGGATTTTATATCTCTGTTTCTTTTCTGGAATCATGCTTGGAGATCGATCCTGCTAAAATTATTTTTTAAAGTACTTGCCCTCATTATCACGTAGTCATCAAATTAACAAGTCTTGAAATGAAACACCTGCTGGGAACTATTTCAGTCTGTGATTTAAAAATATTTTCAGTAAGTTTGCTGTTCTGTGACCAAATTTTGTATTTGCTTTTCAAGATGTACTCTTATATTAGCCTGATTTAAAAAAAAAAAAACTGAGGATGAATGACACCTTGTTTATAATGAAAACAAATGTGGTTTTGTGTCTTATCTCCTACTTATAGAAGTTATTGTACCTTTTCCATAAATTATATTGGCGAACATTGTATTTAATTTCATTGATCTGGTAATGTAGATAAAGGAAGTGCATAAAGGACAAGTCATGGAGTCAGTGAGACCTGAGTTCAAGTGTTGCTGTTGATACATTCTAACTTTGGCAGCATGGGCAAGTCAATTAACTTATCAGTGCTGGTGCCATACTCTAAAGCAGGCAAATTGTCGATCTGCGTAGGCAAAGGGAATTTCAGAACTGGCATTCTCGTAACATTAATACAGTCTTAAATTGAATAGAATGTACCTCTTTCTAAGGCAAGGCCTGGTTTGTTTGTTTTTTAAATCTGTCTTTGTCATTTTAGGCCTCAGCAGACTGCCTAGAAAATAATGATGTCTTAACAAATTCTTGTTTAGGTATGAGGTTTATGCAAATATGTGTGTGTATGTGTGTGTGTTACATATACGTGCATACATTTTCATATACATGTGTATATATGGACTGGACCTGATTTCATTTTCGTAAATGGCTCTCAGGTAAGGACACTCCCTCAACCAATGGAGGTATGTACTTTCTCTGCTCCTTGTATTCTTAGAGTTGTCTAGGGTACTAAGAAGTTAAATGATGTTTCCAAGGTTACACAGACAGTATGTATTTGAGAAGAAACATAAACCTAGAACTTTCTGGTTTAGAGGATAGCTCTTTATCTACTATGACATGTGGCCAGTAATAATTGTAGGTATATAACATATAATAATGATAACTAGCATTTATATAATATTTTAATTCATTTCATCCTCACAACAACCCTCAGAAGTATTTTATAATATATAAGAAATTCATATTTTATTTCTGCATTCACTTTAAGTCAAGCATATTATGCTTTTAATACATATTATTTCTAATAATATGACTCTTCTAATGACATTCATTTCTATCATATTGAAAAATAACTCATAGAGCAATCTCAGGAATGGTCACAACTTCCAGGCTTTTGAGTGAATTGGAACAAACATAAGAATAGCTCACTAGGTAAATTTTCTGAACAGAAATTGAAGCAGTGAAATGACCTTACTGTGGTGTCATGCATCTTATGTGACAAAACTACCAATAAAAGTGAATAGCCATGAACTCAAGCCCCATTAAGATATACTATTCAATTAGCTCTAAACTTTCAGTATCATATTGTTATCATCTTTAGACCATTTGAGAAGCATTTAACTTCACTCTATTGCATGGTGTTTCTGAGGACAATGAAACATTATTCATAAACAAAGAGGTCCTTGCATTTTATTTGCCTCCTACCATAATTATGATATTCAAGCTCTTGTTACAGGGCCTACTTTGAAAAATTTGGAACTTCCAAGGAATATTTAAATCCAAAAAAGTTTCCAAAAGAATTGTAGACTGTTAACAACTATAAGGAAAATTGCTGCAAATTACTCTTAATAAAGGAAATCCTAAGCAAAATAGCTCCTAGGCTTTACCTCATATACCACAAATTGGTAAAGATAAAAAAGGCAGAAATAGTTATTACTGAGGCTAATGCAGAAAGAGCAGTATACAAATGACATGTTTATAATATTAATTGTATTTATAATGCTGTAAATTGCTCAAGCCTTCTGAAAAACAGTTGTGAATTATTCCTTTAAAAATATTTATTAAATACCTTCAATGCATCAGGCACTTTATTAGGAAAGAAGGATAAAAAGGCAATAACTGATAATTTTAATAACAAAAACAATAACAGCTCACATTTATACTGCATTTTGGAGTTTATAAAGGACTTTACATATTATCTCATTTAATCCTCACAACGTAAGAAGTTGCTATTATTATCCCCATTTTATAGATGAGGAAACAGAAACTGAGAGAGGTAAATGACCACAGAGTAAGTGTCCAAGGCACAACCTTAACTCAGGTCTTTCTCCAAGCCTAGGCCTCTACCCTCACTGTGCCACTTAGCTGCCTAAAAATATGATATGATCCCTGCCCTCCAGGATGAAACAGCAGAGTCTTTGAAAACTTAATTTAAAAAAGAAAATATAACAAGTAATTTCTGAGGCTGGGTACCAGCAATTTAGGAAATCAGGATGGATTTCCTATCAGAGGTGACTCTTGAACTGAGCTTTCTTTGTAGGAAGCAAGGAATTTTATGAGGTTGAGGTTATCAGTGCAAGCATGCCAAGCATGGTGATACCAGTTCAAAGACATGGTGATGAGAGATAGAATATCATGTGGGGGAAACCTCAAGAACGGTAGTTTGGCAGCAACACAGAAGTCAAGAAGGAGTATGATTTGCCATAATCCTGGAAAGGTAGGCAATATGCAGATCATAAAGGGCTTTAAAAATGAGAGGGATTTTTTTGTTTGTTTGTTTGTTTGTTCGTTTGTTTTACATTTTATCCAAGCAATAAAAGGGAGCTACTGGGACTTTGTAAGAAGAGGAGTGACATATTAAGACTGTGCTTTAAGAATATCACTTCAACAGCTATTTGGGGATAGATTATAGTAGTCAGAGGAGGTCTGAAGGCTTAAAATTAGCAGGCT
>JAQQSZ010005011.1:0-13981 GCA_028646595.1 Phalanger gymnotis
GCCTCAATGACTAGAGACCAGAGTCCAGAGACCCATTGGTTCCTGAATTGGCCCCTTTTAAGTCCTTAATCTACGCCCACACAGGTTTCACACCTGATAGGGCTTTGGGCCTGGGGCTCAGCACTTAACAGCTGAAAGTACTTTCACCCTAAACAAAAGCCAAACTCCTCAAGGGCACCCGTTAAACTAAGCCCATTTTGCCTTAGTGGCACAAGGTAGTATTGAACAAGATCCCAAAATTGTTCTGGAGTTGAGGAAAGTGAGGAGGGAATAGGACTTCTCAATGGGAAGAGAAAAAACTTACCCACATTGAGAAAGTGGTGGTCTGGGAGAGAGTAAGTACTTTTTCCCTTTCAACTTCTCCTGGGATCATACTCACTGGAGCCAAGATAGCAGAGTAAGCAGTTAATCTCCGTAACTTTCCCATATTCACCTTCAAACAACCATGAAATATTACCCCAGAACAAATCCTGGAACAGCAGAGTCAGAAGAAAGATGTGGTGGAGCAGTCCTTTAGCCCAGGAGACTTGGAAGATTGGCAAGAAAGGTCCGTCTCACTTGGGTAAAAGAGGAGCTCTGTCTAGGACAGGAAGCATTTTAGTAAGCCAGCAACAAGCCTGACTTCAGCAAACCTGTGGAAGATCCTGAGCCTTAGTGTGATGGAGCAGGACTCCTCACATGCCTTAGCATAGCCAGGGGGAACATGCAGTTCGGTGTAGCCCCAGGCAAGCAGGAGTCCTCTAGCGGCCAGACCTCCACATGCTTCAGTACAGCTCCATTCAATTTATTCTCCCACATTCAGGTGAAAAAAACTACATATGCATTATCATATTTAATGTACTCTCTTGGACACCGGAAACATATAGGTTTACACTGAGACTACAGCTATTTTTGGAAAATTCCTTGTACTTGTCTGTGAACAGGGAGGAATTGTTTCCAAATTTCTGTTAATCATTTACGCAGACCTAGGCAAATCAGTCCACATCCCTTACAGCATGGATGGGGGAAAAGTATAAATAAGGTTCTAGACTGTCTATTGGTTGGATTGATAAATTTAACGTTTTAAACTCAACATGTCCAAAGTTGAAATCATTTGCATTCCCCCTAAATCCTACCTTCTCCTTAATTTTCCTTTTACTGTTAAGGGTACCAACATCCTCAGTCACGTAGGCTCACAACCTCCGCTCCTCTTTCTCTCATACCCACCATAGAATTTATTGCAAAGTCCTGTCAATTCTGCCTCTGTAACATCTGTCATATGCACCGCCCTTTTCTGCTCTGACACATAATATTGGGACAAGGCCTCATCACCTCAAGCCTGGATTGTAGCTCTTACCTTCTTGTGGGTTCCTACTTCACATCTCTTTCATCCTTCACTCAGATGTCAAATTGATATTCCTCAAGTACAAGTAAACCATGGTATCCCTCTATTTAATAAACTCCAGGGGCTCCCTATTACCTCCACAATCAAATCCTCTATTTGGATTCCCTTTCCCTCCTTCTACCTTTCCGGTCTTTTCATATTTTATTCAACCCCCATGTACTCTGCAATCCAGGGACACTGGCCTCCTTAGTATTCCTGTGTAAAATATTCCATAACCCAGCTCTATGCTATTCCACCTGAATCCTGGCTTTCTTCATTACTGGAATTCACTCTCTAATCATTTCCTTTTTCTGGCCTCCATGACTTCATTCAGGTTCACATAAAATCCCACCTCCTACATATTATCTTTACTGATCCCCCTAAATACTAGTATTGGTGTTTGTCGCCAATTTAGCCTTTCTATATCTTGTGTGTGTGTGTGTGTGTGTGTGTGTTTCTTTTTCTTTGCATATTGATTACCACAATAAACTGTGACCTCTTTAGGAAGAGACACTGGTTTGGTTTTGTTTTGTTTTTTGCCTTTCCTAAAGTCTCCTGCACTTTGAGAAGTGCCTGGCACATAATGGGTGCTTACTTCTTCAAAGAAAGGAAAATTCCACAGTTATTTGAAATTGAAGGTGGGCAAAGGACATATGTTATTACATAGACTTCGGATCCACTTCAGTCCCCGTAACACTCCCCCTCAACAATCCTCCTAAATAATCTCTGAGAAATTGACATGTTCTCTTGACTTAGATCTTGGTCTATGAAGACAGACAAAGCAAAACACATGTAGGTAACATATTGTCTAGAGCGCTGGACCTAGACTTATAAAGCCCTGAATTCAAATCATGTTTCTGACTCTTACCAACTGTGTAACCCTTAGCAAATAATTTACTCCCTCTCAGACTGTTTCCTCATATGTAAAATGGCAAAAATAAGAGTACCTACCGCACATTTTTATGGAAAAGAAATGAGACAACAGATGTAAAGCACTTTGCAAATCTTAAATCAGTATAGATAAACTAGCTACTCTTATGAATATTCCAAAACCTGGTAAACTTGGGGAGCTGTCAATCAGAACTAAGGAGAATAATGTAAAAGGAAAGTAGAGAGAAATTCAGAGTCAAGAGAGGAAATCCTTGGCCTGAAACTTCAGCAGGGAAGTACATTTAGTTCATACTATAGTGCTAAGAGGCCAGCTAGACAGCAACAGGATAAAGGAGCAATTTCTAGACTCAGAACCTCTGTGATCTTGTGGGAAATGTAAATAATCAAAGATGGAAATGAGCATGCATTACTAGTCATTATTCTCCATATTATGTTGTTCTCAATTCAGTGTTAGATGAGACGGCTGAGGTTTGTGCTGAGTCAAATATTCAGAGGTATGCTATCCAGAGTAGTTTTCCCCCATTGCATTTTGCTATTTACTGAAAGTATTGTTGGGTACTTCAGTCTCATGGAAAGATGCTACATTTGGGTGAACAGAAACATTTCCCCTACTTTGTGACATATTTAACCAAAAATATAAGAATATAAGTATAAAGGAATCCAGAAAACATAAGAAGCTAGATCATATGTAGTTTGGTTAGTTTTTGGAAATATCTCTCTTTTTGACACAGGGCTAAGGTTAGGTGATTATAGTATCTTAGATGATTTCTAGGGGGTACAGGGCAAAAAAACTGTATTTCTTTCTGGGTTCTTGTCTATACTCCCTCATGTATGTAATTAAAATCTGGGTTAGGTAAGTATTAATAATATACTTGAGGGATAAAATTTTTCACAAAAATTATTTGGGAAGAGTGTCTTTAGAAAGAGAGAAGTGAGTCCCATCCACTTTCCCTTAAAATGCAGCAGGGTATAATGGATAGAGGGCTGGGTTCAGAAAGACAACATCCACATCCCAATTCTGACACTTACTAGTTGAGTAGCCTTAGATATGCCACTTACAATCTCTATGGTTCAGTCTCTCACCTTTAAAATGAAGGGTGGGGTGGGATATAATAGATAAGATGGCCTCTAAATCCTCTTCCTATTCTAAATCTATGATCCTTTGATCCTTCATGGTTGTGGGAAAATATGCAGCCTCTATTTCTTTTTCTTTTTTGCACCAACTGTTGTAATGACTTCCTCCTCTTCCCTGGACCTGTTTTATCTCTCATTGACCAGTTGCCTTGCAGAGTTATGCCACAAAACCCATGTTATAACAAGGCAGCATCTCCCAAAGGATAGTGTCTGAAATTATATAAATTCATTTATTATGTGTCCTTTTTTCCTTTCTTAGTTTTTCTTTTTAGTGAGCATATTTATTCTTCGATTTGCTTTCAAAATATTCTAATGTTAAATGAACTTTGATTCTGCCCCACATATGTTGAGAGGTTGTTGTCATTCTATCTTGAATAAGATCAAAATGATATCACTATATTAGAGTCAAGTTATAGCGTGTCCTACCGTGGCTGATAGTGATCTGCCACAGGTCAGCTAAAAATAGTCCATGTGCCTTGCAGAAGTTTTTGTAATTTTTTTGTGTGTTTTGACTGCCAGGTTGAATCCCCACCTGCTATAGTAATTAGGCCAGGGTTGAGTAAGCAGACAACTTTTAATGACACCTTTACTAACGCCTTCTTCATACCAGGAGGTAAGCAGTGTGATCTTTAAAAGGTTACTCAGACACCCGGGGGGCTGCCAAATCCCACTGCTGCTTCCATTGAGAAGATGACCCTATGGCCTGGACTGCCTGTGTGCAGGATTGTGACTACAGCTCCCAGTGTAACCACACCTGCTACTTCCTCACTTGCTTTTTGCCATAGGACTTTGAGATAGGTAAATATGGCAAAATGGTATGGGTAGTATCTTTTGATTCATGTGTAAAATTAGATTTAAATGAGGCAGAGATGCACAAAGTAGTCTGCCTCACTCTCTCTTCCAGAGTCATCACAGTCCAGTGGCAGGATAGAGTCAAGACCACAGATGGTTCAAGATGCAATGGAAGACTTTGGCATCTATGGTGTCTAGCCAAGCTCTAAACATTCCATTGCACCTGCTTTACCTGCCTTCATCATCATTGGAACAAATTGTTCTCATCCTTCCCTTCCACTAGGGGAAGTCTTCAAATGCTTGGGGTAGACATGTTTCAACTCATCTATGGGCTTGAGACCCCTAATTTACCTCAACCTGGTTTAGCCCATGTGCCAAAAGGGTTTACTGGGGTATGGTCACTGTGCAAACTACAGTTTCTTAGAACCACAGGTAAGAGTTGGGTGGATAAGGAGGATACCAAAGGTGAACGAGTGGCCCTGAAAATGATTCAGCAGCCCTCACACCAGAGGTATTGGTTTTCCCTGAACATACTTTACACCCCCAATACATTGACAAAGGTATCATGAAACTATGAGAGATAGCATAGAATGATTAAAAATTTCCAAAAGGTCCTTTATCTTCTTTCTGTTTCTATTACTGTGCCTTACAATGTCTGTCAGAATTCCAATGCTCACATGCCTTCTGGCCCTTTACCAACTCTGTCATGTATAGCTGACATTACCCGGTCCACCCATAAATGTTTCTTTGGTTCTGAGTTTTCATCTACCCTCAAGAGGCAGCTAGGTGGTGCAGTAGATACAACCCTGGGCTGGAAAGCAAGAAGATCTAAGTTCAAATCCAGCCTCAGACACTGGAGAAGGTATTTAAACTCTGCCTCAGGTTTCCTCAAGTATAAAAGAAAGATAATAATAGCTTTTACCTCACATAGCTATTGAAGGGATCAAAGGAGGTAATGCTTTTAAATCATTTAGCACAGTGCCTGACACATAACAGGATCTTAATTTTTTCCCACTCTACCTTGAAGCACAGTCGACCTATAATTAGTTGTGTCCACGTAGTTTATATTATCAAGTTGAATATCTCTAACAAACCAGTTTATAATCATTTTGCTCACCTATTCTCCTAATCCCCACCTTCCTCACTAGGCTCCTGGCTTAAAATAACACACAGATCATCTTTGGATAACAAGATCTCCAGACTATATTTCCACTGATGGTTGTTCCTATTGTTCACTTTTGCTACTGAAAACATGATGTCTGAACTACTTGACATCTTCCCTTCTTAATTAGCTACTCCCTGCTGTACCTTCCAGCAAAGGCCACACCATCTTCCAGTATCAGTGTACGTCTATTAATAGTCTTATTATATGCCTGGTAACTGGCTAGAAGAAATAACTGACCTGTCACACAGAGCTGAGAATTTTTAGGTTCTTCAATGGTTCTGTGATCCTATCACTGTGTGCATTCATGCCATTACTTCAGATGACAACTTTCCATGCCATCTCATCATTCATGTTCACGCTTTTCCATTTCTTTTCATGGAAAATTTATACGAATTCCTTATGGAGCTTGCTCTTGTTTTTCTATATTTCGTAGGTTTCAGGATAATACTCAAGTTACCATCTGCTATCTTTCACTTTTGCTATATAACCAACTCATTGTCTTTTATAGTCATACATATTTTGCCCTTTATATAAAAAAGCCACCAATGGTAAATATATGTGTATACACACATATATAGATATAACATTGATATCTCTTACATTTATATATATATAGATGTATGTGCATATCTATATAGATAGATACATATATAAATATACTCACATACATGCATGTATATATATATGTGTATAGTTAACATTGATGACATACACACCATATCTGTGTATATATAAATATATATATATGCATATATGTGTGTACATATACATACATAGACCTATATGCGTGTGTATAGTATGAGGATGGTTGTATGCATAGGATTGCTTTTTCTTGTTGCAAAGACTTGGAAATAAAGTGTAGGCCCATCAGTTGGGGAAATGAATGAAAAAACTTTGTAATGGTAATGGGATGGACTATTATTGTGTAATAAGAAATTATAAATATCATTAAATCAGAAAAAGTGGAAAAAGGACTTGTATGAAGTAAAAACGATATTGAAAGGGTATAGAACTCTGATCAATGCAGTAGTCAACCATGACTTCTGAAAACTAATGATATGTAAGTTCCCGTCACCTACCCCAAATAGGAAGGAATTAGATTTGTACATTAATAGAAGTAAGAGACTAGATATGAGAACTAAATGTAGAGGTAAAAGTTGAGTAGAGGACAAGAATAGATTAATGAGCTCATCTTAGATCACATCAATATTCTCAGTGAAGTAAGAGGTGAGGCCTTCTTCTGCTGAGTGCAGATAGAGGGGGATAATTTTATAATGAATTAGGCCTGCATTTGATTGCATTCCTGTAGTAATTCTCTTCCAGTTAGAAGTACCGAGCAATACTACATTTAGTGCTGTATCCCTTAGATCACACAAGTGGGAAAGGGACCTGTATGTACAAAAATATTAATAGCAGCTCTTTTTGCTGTAGCGAAGAGTTGGAAATCAAGGAAATGCCCATCAATTGGGGAATGGCTAAACAAGTTGTGGTATATGAATGTAATGGAATATTATTGTGCTATAAGAAATGGGGAAGATATTGACCTCATGATGCTAAGTGAGGGGATCAGAACCAGGAGAACATTGTACATGTGATTCTTCTATGATGACTAACTTTGATAGACTTGGCTCTTCTCAGCAATACAAGGTTCAAAGACAGCTCCAAAGGACTCACAATGGAAAGAGCTATCTACATCCAGAGAAAGAATTACAGAGTCTGGATGCAGATTGAGGCAAACAATTTGCTCTGTTTTGTTTTTCTCTTCTTCTTTTTGTTTTGTTTCTTCTTTCTCATGATTCATTCCATTGGTCATAATTCTTATTTACAATTTGACTATTGTGTAAATAAGTTTAATGCAAAGGTATATGTAGAATATATATTGGATTCTATGCTGTCTTGGGGGAAGGAGGGAGGGGAGGGAGGGGAAGAAAATTTGGAACTCAAAAACTTGTGGAATTGAGTATTTTAATCTACAAATAAAAAAATCTAAAAAAAATTTAAAAAGAAGTACAAAGAAGGAGCCAGGTTGTGTGAGACACAGGAATGGATTTGTGCATAGTAGTTGCCAATGGGAAGAGCCAGTATAGTATATCTTTTTCCTCTTTCTGTTCTCTTCCACTATTTCCCTTCTTTTGCAGTATTTGGGCAGGAAGATTGACATGCTTCTCACAACTCTTGGTTGAATGGGGGGTGAGGGAGTTGAGGCCTTACCATTTGTTGTCTCACAGTATCCTATGGTCCATAGGCCCTGCCACTATACCTTGCAAATTCTTAGGAACAAATATCCAACCATCTGACATACCCTAAGGAGCTTCGGGCCTTATTTTCACCACCATTTTATCTTTAGTACCTATGGTCCTTTCATCAGCTTTGGAAATATATTTTCTTTCATGTATCGTCTCTGACAACTATTGTATGAATTCATTAAGAGCAAGGACTTTCAGTTCATATCCTCAGTGCTTGGCACTTAGTAAGTACTTATTATTTTTTCATGAATGAAGAAATTAATGAATATATCTGTTAAAAGAAAATTTAGAATCAGCATCTCTTAGAGGTGAGTCAGGGGCTCATGTTGTTCACCTCTTGAAATGCTGGCTTCTTCCGACAACTGAGAACTATAATCGTGTGTGCATAAAGTTTGATATCTCTCTTCAGCATGTGACTCTGTTGACCACCCACTTCTCTTTTATGTGCTCATCTTTCTCCCTTCTCATGACATTCTCTACTCTTGGTTTTCTTACCTGCCTAGCCACTTCTGCATCCCTTTTGTGGGATCACAATCTTTCTCTTGACCTTTATTAGTGAGTGTATTCAAAGCTCTGTCCTAGGCTATCTTCTCTGCATTCTCTCGATGACCTTATCAGCTCACAATCATTTAATTAACTTCTCTATGTTGAAGACCCCCAGATGTCTACATCCAGCCCTAAAATATCTCATCCAATGTCACCAAACACTCATTGAAGATTTCAAACTGTATGCCCTGAAGGCTTAAACTCAACATGTTCAAAATAAAAATGATACTATTCTAAAACCAACCCCATATCTAAATTTTATCTTTTCTTTCAATGATTCCACCATCCTACTTTTCATACAGGTCTGCATCATTCTTGGCATCCTTGACTCATCATTCCCATTTATTCCACATGTCTAATTAGTTGTGATATCTTGTTTCTACTTCTACAATATCTTTCACATCTGTCCATCTCTCCCCTTCTCTCTCCTCAAACATCCATGACCCTGATTTAGGCTTTTATCACCTCTCACCTGACTTTCAAAAGATGATCTCAATTGGTCTCCTATCCTAAGTCATCTCCTACCCTTCATTCATCCTCCCCAAACCTGAAAAATTCAGGTTTACTCATCTTATCCCCTATTCAGTAAAATCTAGATGTTCCTTAATACCTCTAGGATCAGACATAAACTCCTCTGTTTAGTTTATAAAACCTTCACATGTCCCCAATCTTTCATTCCAAACTGATAACAAGCTATTCATCTTCATGAGTTGTATATAATAATCACATTATACATTATGTATACATAGTGTGTAATAATAGCACAGTGCCTGGCACATAGTAAGCACTTAGTAAATGATCTGTTCCTTGCCTCTTACCTTCACACACTCTGTGGTCCAGTAAAACTGTTCCTCCTCCTATTCTTGATATGGGGAGCTCTACTCGTCATGTCCATGATTTTGCACTAACCCTCCCCCATGCTTGCTATACTTTTATCTTAACTCTTATTTCTTATACTCATTGGTTTCTTCAAAGTTTTCTTAAGGCTCCACTTTTCACAGGAAGCCTTTCTTGATTTCTCCCTTGATCTTTGAGTCTATAACACTAAAAATAACATGCATTGAATTCAAATTACCTCTATGTGTATGTTCTTTTCCCCCTATCTACATTGAAAATGAATCAAGGGAAGAATTGTCTTGCTTTTTTCTTTCTTTCTTTGTCCCTGAGCAGAGTGCCTGGCAGACATTAAGTAGGTGCTTAATAAATGCTTACTGATTCAATGATTCATTGTGTGTTTGTATATGTGACTAAGAGAGAGGGAATCAAGGTAAATAAAGCACTTTAGATTCAATAAATCTATGACAACCAGAATTTGCATTAATTACTATTTCCCAGATCCTTACTCTGTCCCTATTTTCTTAGTAAGATATTTGACGTCTAGTTTGTCTGACTCCTAGTCTAGTGATCTTCTGATGCTGCATCAAACTTTTGCTCCTATCAAAGTGGTTGAGGAATTGGGAGTAACCCTAAAGGAGCTAATAGGTCAATCAAATGGACTTTCAGATTTTTAAGACTGATTATCGGGGATGGGACAGAAAAGAAGACTGTGATCCAGGTACCACTATTTCCAGGGAAGTCAAAATAAGTTACATTGCTGGGGGTGGGGAAGCAACTAGGTTGGACATTTTAAAAAAATTGTCCTGGAGTAAAAATGATAGGCTTTTGAAAGATGGCAGCAGTTCAAAATTCCAGAAATGGCATTAAAAGTGAGGGAGGAAAGAGAACAACACTTCCTCCACTACCATTGACTTGGGGGCTTAGAATTTTGAAGAACTATGGTAGAAATATACTCCATTATTTCATTATTAAATCAGCCATAATACCAAAGGAAGTTAGAAAAATAATAAATATGCACATATTCTACATTCTTATGCAGGGAATTAGATATTGGACTTGGAGTCAAGAAGATCCTACTTAAAATCTTTTAGATACTTATTAGCTGTATGACCCTAGGCAAATCACAACCACTGTCAGCCTCAGGTACACCAGCTCACCAGATGCTGTAAGGAAATAATATATTCAAAGTACTTTTAAAACTCTAAGACATTATATAAAACCTATCATCATCATCATCAACAGCAACCGCATTATCATAATTTGATTTTATTACTTGTTCCAGGTAGTTAGGTGGAGCAGTGGATAGAGTTTCAAGTCTGGAGTCAGGAAGACTCATCTTCCATGAGTTCAAATGTGGCCTCAGACACTTATTAACTGCATGATCCTGGGCATTTGCCTCAGTTCCTCATATATAAAATGGGCTGGAGAAGGAAATGGCAAATCATTTTAATATCTTTGCCAAGAAAATCCCAAATGAAGTCACCAAGAATCAGATCTGATGCAATGACTGAATATCAGCAAAAACAAGGGCAACACTCTAATGGGTATACCACCAAATGTAATAGAGGAAAGTAATGTGAACTAATCCAAGAATATGTATTGTTAATGGACTGTTACTAGGTGCATAAGTTACTTGGTAATTAAGATATGCAAACAGTTGTTTTGAAAGATTAAATAAAATGATCATTTAATGTTGTGCTTAGTTGTTGATATTTACAATACATCTCTCCAGAAATCTTATGTATGCAATACTAAACATAAAAATATCATTAGAATGCACTGAATAACTCTCTAGAAAAGATATTTTGAAACATTTTAAGAGGCACATATGGTAATCATATGAATATCAACAATTTTTGTAGAAAAGGGATCAAATCTATGCCTCAAAAGAACAGTGGCCTTATCACTTCATCATAAAACATTGCTCTTAAAGTTTTTTTTGGACTTGCTATGACTGAAAAAAGGGGGGATTAAGTATTGAGATCCTAGAACACAAGTGAAGGAGCAGTGTAAGCATTCTGGTATTAAACGTAAGATATTTAAATACATGCTCCATTACTGGACAGCTGCTGATGATATAAACCTGGCAAAACTATCCTTGACCACTAGAGAAGTGTACCATAAAGCTCCAATGCAAGCGAGAATTGAAATGTGTTTCCAACATAATAAGAATATTAGTGGACACATAGTGGACATGAAGTATCCTGCATATCCTTCATTGTAAATAAACTCTTGATGTCTTTGAGGGATCAGATTCATTCAAATGAATACCTGGCATTTTTTATATTTGTGTTTCTAGGGAAAAGTACCACCGAAAGTTACACTTCTGTTTTAGGATGTAACCAGGAGGGAAAATGGAACACTGCAGTCTCCAGGGAAAATTGTCTGTCGAGGAGGCAAGTATCTTCAGTCTCTTCAACATACTAAAGCTTCTGTCTTCCCCTTTTCCTTAAGGAGATGATAGGGATCATGGCTCCTGACATATAGATCTTTGTAGCAATATTTCAAAGAGTAACCCAGAGTCCTTGAGTAAAATACCACTCTCAACTTGTTGAGAGTCAATCTTAAAATAATGTCTCTTAAAAGCCTCAAATTTATCTTGCTTGACCTTTAAACTTTTAATTGGCATCTTCTTAACATCATTGTCCAGGTTTCTATCATGAGAAAGGTTTTTAGCCACAGAAAAGACATTGCAATTTTAACTACTTATGCATTATTTTTTTTCTCTTCTATTAGAAATAGACACCAATAAATTGTCCCAGCTATACATCACATCTAATTAGGTTTATTTAACTGGCAGATGATTTTTCTCTCATCTATGAATTAAATGTAATTTAACTACAGCCAAAAGTATTGTCAGTTAATTCAATAAATAAATATGGATAATGTAATTAAACTGATTTAAAAAAAAACCTTGATATTTCATCATCCATACACAAAATTCAAATGTCACCATATTTCTCCTTGGGAAAATCTTCATACAACTGGCAGTTTGCCATCCAACTTTTCTAAAGAACTGGTAAAGTCAGGAGACCTGTATTTGATTTTTGGTTCTGATTCTAATGTTGTTTATCACAACATTTAGAGATGAAAGGTATCTCTCATAGGATCACAGATTTGGTAGTAGAAGGAAACTGAAAGGTCATCTTCTAGACCAGTGAAACATTTTTACCAATTATTTTATCAGCTAGAAAAACAAGGCCCAGAGGTATTAAGTGACTGATCAAAAGTGATACGAATAGTATAAATAAGACACTTAACCACTTTCACCATTAATTTTCATATATGTGAATGGTGATCAAAGTCAGTTTTGACATTTTGACATTTTGGTTTAGAATGCTGAACTTAGAATCAGAGAAAATAGGTTTATTTCATATTGAAGAAGTGGCAATAAAGTAAGTCACAAAAATGAATCTAGAGGATTATATTTGGAAAAGCAGAAATCAGTTACAACCCACTATTCTTTATGAGGCAGCAAGATACAATGATTAGAGAGATGGATTCAGGATGACATGAGTCCAAATTCTACCTTTGACACTAACAATGTCATCCTAGTTAAGTTGCTTAACTTATGCAAGATGTAGGCAATTCTCTAAGACTCATCTATTTTATTGGAGATATAGTTTGATATATGTTGTATAATATTTGCATTGTATACATATCAAATGGAATTGTTGCAAGACAATCAGTTCATAAAATCTATGCAATATAAATGCAAGTTACCTATGTAAGTATTGTTATAGTTAAGCCCTTAAAATTTTAAAGAAAATAAGAATGTTCACAGAGTGTACAAGGAAATTTTGTTCCCCTGCCCAAAGAACTCAATTTGTTTTGGCTTATGCTTGGAGATGACTCCTAGAAATGTTTCTGAATTCATTCAAATGAATATTTGAGAATTGGACTTTTCTTCAGTGGGCAGGATAATGAACAAATAGCAAACTTGGCTGGCTAGAGTGCTGTAATTCCACCCTTAACAATCAGGTAAAGAATTTCTCTTCCTGAAAATATGATGTCATCAGATTATTATTTTAGAATTCTATGTCTTTACAAATACTTCCCTTGACATATAATTCTCGATAAGCATAGGCAACATCTAGCGCACAGTGATTTTAGTGAATCAATAGATATATGACCTGCACTGTTTGAAACTATACTTGAAATTAGAAAGACACAGGCTTCAATCCTACCTAAAACACTCACTAGCTATTGATTCTGAAGAAGTCATTTAACTTCTCTGAGTCTCAGTTTCCTTCTCTCTCTCTTTCTCAATCTCTCTCTCTCTCTCTCTCTCTCTCTCTCTCTCTCTCTCTCTCAATAATAATAGCATGTGCCAAACAAAATTATTATAAGTATTGAAAAGATAACATGTGATAGATAGATGGGTAGATAGATATTGATAGATGTATAATTAAAACTCTGTATAAATAGTATTTTATTTTTTTAAACAAAAGTAAGTTTCAATCTGTATTCAGACACCATTAAGTTATCTCCCTGGGGATGGACAGCATTTTTCATCATAATACCTTTAGAGTTGTCTATAATGGTTGTGTCCCTGAGAATAGCTAAGTCATTCACAGCTGATCATCTTACAATATTGCTGTTACTTTGTACACCATACATTTCACTTTATATCAGCCCATGCAAGTCTTTCTGGGTTTTTCTGAGAGCGTCCTTCTCATCATTTCTTTTTTTTTTTCTTTTTTAATTTAATTTATTTAATATATTTAGTTTTCAGCATTGATTTTCACAAGAGTTTGAATTACAAATTTTCTCCCCATTTCTACCCTCCCACCCACTCCAAGATGGCGTATATTCTGGTTGCCTCATTCCCCAGTCATCCCTCCCCTCCGTCACTCCACTCCCCTCCCATCCCCTTTGCCCTTTTTCTCTTGTACGGCAAGATAAATTTCTATGCCCTATTGCTCTGTATCTTATTTCCTAGTTGCATGCAAAAACCTTTTTGTTTGTTTGTTTTTGAACGTCTCTTTTTAAAACTTTTAATTCCAA
>JAQQSZ010005012.1:0-13980 GCA_028646595.1 Phalanger gymnotis
GGGGAATGAGTGAATCTTGCCCTCATCAGATTTGACCTGAAGAGGGAATACCATACATACTCAATTGGGTATCTTACCCCACAGGAAAGAAGGAGGAAGAAGATAAAAAAGGGGGGATGATAGAAAGGAGGGCAGATAGGGATGAAAGTAATCAAAAATAAACACTTTCAAAAAGGGACAGGGTTAAGGGAGAAAATTCAATAAAGGGGGATAGGTTAGGAAGAAGCAAAATACAGTTAGTCTTTCACAACATGAGTATTGTGGAAGGGTTATACATAATGATACACATGTGGCCCATGTTGAATTGCTTGACTTCTTAGAGAGGGTGGGTGGGAAGGAAAGAGGGGAGTGAATTTGGAATTCAAAGTTTCAAAGAATAGATATTCAAAAACAAAAAAGTTCTTTTTTCATGCAACTATAAAATAAGATACACAGGCAATGGGGCGTGGAAATTTATCTTGCCCTACAAGAAAGGAAGGGTAAAGGGGATGGGAGGGGAGTGGGGTGACAGAAGGGAGGGCTGACTGGGGAACAGGGCAACCAGAATATATGCCATCTTGGAGTGGGGCGGGGTAGAAATGGGGAGAAAATTTCTAATTCAACCTCTTGTGAAAATCAATGCTGAAAGCTAAAGATATTAAATAAAAAAATTAAAAAATAAGTACTGTAAAAGAATGGAGAGGGTCACCCCTGCTCCTTAACCTATTCTCCTTCTTTAGATTTATAGATGTCACCTCAGTTGTAATCATTAACTAAGGAAATGGGAATTGGAGTTTCTGTGCCTCGATTTCCCAGTTCTTTGTCTAGCTTTTGTGCTCAGATTGTAAGCCTGCCTCCCAGCCAGTGGTGAAAAGGGTCAGAGGTGGTTGGAAATTCTCTTGTGTTAGGTATAATTATGGCTGCTTTGCCCCTTGTAAAGTGCTTCCCTTGCTGGATTTGTTCTAGCAGAGGATGCCCAATTCTTGAGAATTGGATAAAATTTATTTCTGTTCCCATCCTGAGATGGCTCCTTATTAACTTTTAGTTGGTGAGGGTCTTTCATCCCACACATTTCTGTTTTGAAAGCAGAATTTGTCTTGTCATTCAGGAAAAATTTTTGTTTGTCTTTTTTTTCTTTTATTTTTTTCTTCATAGGAAGCAGATATTTTTTTAAGCCACAGATAATTTTTTTGTTGTTGTTTTTATCTTGGAAATTTTTCAATGTAATTTTTGTTTTGTTTTATTCGTTTTTTTTGGAAGAATAATAAACTTATCTTGGCATTACTTTATCCTACTGTTATATAATTGCTGCATTTGTTGATATGGCATATTTATTTAAAATCTCAATGCTACTAATACAATGCATAATTACTTATTATATGTTGACACATGAAAGTCATTGGTACTGTTTACATGATTTGAATTCATGTCTTTGCTGTAGTATATTATTGCTTAAGTACAGTATATTAACCCATTGTTTCTGCAATAATGAACAGTTGTTAACTGCATACATATTAGTGTTTTGATGAGGGCATACATGGAACAATCTCTAGAAAAGGTGACAAGTATGTAGAAAAGATGAGGGGTACTATCTTTCTCTTACACTTGAAAATAATAGAGGTCTCCTAATATCAGGAATTTGTGCAGGTTTATTCTTGGTACACTGGGGAAGTATTTTCCAAAGCTTTCAAGGAACCTTAAGCATAAGGACATTTTTAAAAATTTGTGCAGAAAAGTGAAAGCATTGGATGAATGCACAGTTAAAGCCACTTATGTTAAAGCAGATAAGACAACTCAGGAAGTTTCTAATCCAGACTGGGAATTGTGACCATGGAGATGCATCTGAGGAACTGATAGTAGAACGTTAGTCCTGGGAATTTCAGACTTGTCCAACCTCTGAGATTGAGGAACTTCTTAAAGAAGTGGGAGCCCTCAGCCCCTTCCTCCCAAAAAAGAAGTTGCAATCTTTCTAATCTAAGGATAGAGAGATTGAATGTTACAATTATGCCGAAGAACTCCACTTTATCCATGAATGAGGCAATGGCTTTATTCACTGTGGTATATGATTACCAAAAAATTGGCATTTTCTCTGAATAGGAATCATCAGTCCAGAATAATATTGGGAGGCCTGGGTTGGACAAGCAAGAGTAAGCCCAGAACACTTGAAGGCCTCTGAGACAAAGTGATGAGACTTTTAGAGAGCCTAAGGGAGATAACTGCAAAGGCAATCAATACCTTCATAGAGAAAAGGTCGGACACTACTTGACAGTAGTGTATACAAATTCAGATTTTTGAGGGGAACAGATCTAAAGACTTCTATGCTAATTTTGTCTCTAATAATACGCAGAAAAAAGTATTGAATTCCTCCTCTTTGTGAAGAGACTGATACAGAAAGGTCCTGTGGACATTAAGAATGCAAAAAAAAATACACTTCAGAGACTGTTCCAGGATTTGGTACAATGACCTTCACGTAGCTGATGTCATCATGAGCTATGCAGACACAGTAAAAATAGAGAATGTGGATTACAATGCTATCCTGTACAGTAGAACCCAAGTTAATGTTACTTTCCAATTTTTTCATGACAGTGGTTTGGGTAAAATAATTTTAAAGGCTATGACAGGGCTTGAACTTTGTAGTTTGAGTGACTATCCGTACCTGGGATACATCTAGGTGAGCTTCAGATTTCCTAAGAAAGTTATCGGCATTAATAAAAATAAAAAGGGACAGTGTGAAGTAGAGCTAAGGTAGTGGAATAAAAGATTTTTTTGCCAAGCTGTCCCAATATTCCCCTTTAAACATCTTTTTAAAAGGGCATCAAATCAAATTCCAAACTGTATGACCAGTAAAAATCCAGAATGAGTATTTGCTTCCCCAGCTACAACATGTTTGAAGGATAGAAAGAGAGGTCTGTGGCACTGGGGTGGGCACGGTTGGTTGGAAGCACAGTGCTGTGGAAGTGGCATCAGCTATGGGCCTTGGAGGGGCAGCAGCAGTACCAACAGTGGTAAGAAGAGAGTTCGGCACTCAGAGATGGTAAGAGTACAGAACAACTAGTCAGAAAAAAAAGTATGGAGCACCCCTACTCTAGCACTGGGAACAAGACTTACTGCCATTTGGCAACTCACTTATCATTACCCAGTTCTGGATCACAAGTCCAGGGCAGTGAGGCGCACTTGCAGTTGCAACAGGAGCAGGGGACCTATATGAGTATGAGTCACAGTTCTGGGTTGGAGATGAGATGTGGTTGCTATGGAGCAAGGGCCCTACATGGGTAAGTACCGAAGAACAGAAAAGGAGAGCACTGGCTACACCACTTCCTGGATCATACCACCTTGAAAGCACCAAAAGTTTATAGACCTCAGAGTAATAGCTGTGGAAAAAGTAGGACATAAAAGTCTGAAGCTCAGCACATTTACCCCTCCCTCCCTGTCAGATAAGCAGAGCCCAGCTCTGACTTAAAGAAAAAGTCAAAAAGTAAGTTGGAAAATGAGGAAACACAAAAAGAGAACCTGATAATAAGAAGCTACTATGGTAACTGGGAAACCGAAGATGCAAACTCAGAAGAAAAGAATGACCTGAGAACATCCACAAACAGGGCCTTAAAGAAAAATGCAGATTGCAGGGCAGAGCTGAGATGGCAGAGTAAAAGTGGAGACTTGCTTGACCTCTCCCCCAAACCCTTCCAAATACCTGTAAAAATGATTGTAGACAAATTCTACAACTACTGAACCCGCAAAATGACAGAGCGAAACAAATCTACAACCCAAGACAACCTGGAAGGCTTACAGGAAAGGTCTGCCACACTGGGCTGGGAGTGAAGCACAACCCAGTATGAGGCAAACCAGCATGAATGAGGCCAGAGTAGGCCTCAGGGCACTGAATCACTGGCAGATGTGATGGTTTCCACACTTCTCAACTCACAAACACCAAAGACAATGTAGAAGGTCAGTGGAAAAACTCGGTAGGACTTAGTGAGAGAGGAGTATGGTCTAGCTCCAGCCCCTGGGTGGCTGAGGTAGTGTCGATGGCAGTAGAGGTGGCAGCAGCAGCAATGGTGGCTGCTTCTGGAGCTCCAGGCCCACAGACAGTGGGGGGATCAAGCAGCTGATCAGTGGGGGATTGCAGGGATCTCTGCTGGCACTGAGGGAGGATTGTCTTGCTTTGCCCTTCTTGGCTCTGGGTCACAATCCTGGGTGATGGTGCTGGGATAAGAAGGAGCATTGGCATGGCAGAGCTTGTGGCAGCTGTTGCAAGGCAGAAAAGAGTGCTTGAGAACACTCATAGACCAGAGCACAGGCCAGGAGAGTATTAAACTCCTCTGTTTCTATCATAGCACCTTAGAAGAACTGAACACTGGTGCCTAAGAAGTATCTCTGAAAACAGCTGTGCAAAACCCCTGAAGCTTGAGACAGAGTACTCTCTACTCTGGAAGAAGAGTCTGACCTTGCTGAAGAGCTTAAAAGTCAAGTAATTGACTGGGAAAATGAGCAAATAGTGTAAAAAACTCAGATTATAGTATATTACTTTGGTGGCAAAGAAGATCTGAACATATAACCAGATGAAGGCAAGAAAGTCAAATCTCCTACGTCAAAAGCCTCCAGGAAAAATATAAATTAGTTGCAGTCCATGGAAGAGCTTAAAAAGGATTTTGAAAATCAAATAAGATTTTTTCTTTCTCATGTTTTCTCTCAGTATAATTTATCTATGCAACATGACTAATGTGACAATGTTTTTGATAGGAATATTTGTGTTGAGCCCATATTGCATTGCATGCCTTTTCAATGAAGGAGTGGAGAGGGAGAGGGAGAAAATTTAAACTTGTGGAAATGAATATTGAAAACAAAAAATTAGTTAATTAATTAATTGGGGAAAAATAAAAATACAAATCAAATATCTCTGAAAAGAAAAAAAGAAAAGAAAATCAATTAAGAGTAGTAGAGGAAAAATTAAGAAGAGAAATGAGAGTGATGTAAGAAAATAATGAAAAATGAGTCAACAGCTTGCTAAAGGATAATTCAGCAATCTGGCCTCTATTTACCAGCTCCATTTCACTCAGATATGATATCTGCTGATTTCTGTTACAATAAGAGCTGTTCATTTTTCACTCTACTGAATTTCATGTTGTCTTAGAGTACTTACACATTTCATGCAGCAAGGGTGAGTGTAATCATCTTTGCAAATTTTTTTGTACTTTTTTTGTTTGTGTTTTGACCACAGGGTGTGATCTCCACTTGCCATAATAAGCAAACGAGGGTTGCATAAAGCCAAAAATGTTTAGGGTACTTTTTCTAGCACCTTCTTCATGCCAGGAGGTGAGCACTGTAGTCTTTAAAAAAAGCTGCTCAGCAATTAGGAAGTACACCCAAAGGGCAATAAAACTGTGCATGCCCTTTGACCCAGCAACAGTACTTCTAGGTCTGCATCCCAAAGAGATCATAAAAATGGGAAAAGGACCCACATGTATAAAACTATTTATAGCAGCTCTTTGTATGGTGACCAAGAATTAGAAATTGAGGGGATGACAATCAATTGAGTAATGCCTGAACAAGTCGTGGCATATGAATATAATGGAATACTATTATTCCATAAGAAATGATCAACAGGTGGACTTCAGAAAAACCTCAAAAGATGTACATAAACTGATGCTGAGTGAAATGAGCAGAATAATGAGAATATTGTACACAGTAACAGCAACATGGTATGATGACCAACTTTGATAGACTTAACTCTTCTCAGCAATACAAGGATCTAAGACAATTGCAAAAGACTTACAATGGAAAATGCCATCCACATCCAAAGAAAGAACTATGAAGTCTAAATGCATATCAACGCATACTATTTTCTTTTTTTTATGTTTCTTCTTCCTTGTGTTTTTCCCCTTTGTTTCTAATTCTTCTTTACAACATGACTAATATGAAAATATGTTTAATGTGATTGTTTATGTATATGAAGTCTATATTGGATTGCATGCCATCTTGGACAGAGAGGAGCAGGGGTGGGGAGAAAATTTAGTACTCAAAATCTTATAGAAGTAAATGCTAAAAACTAAAAACAAATTTTTTAAAAGCTGCTCACACACCTAGTGGACTGCTGAATCCCATTGTTGCTTCAATCCAGTGAGATGACCCTATGACCTGGGTCACCTATGTGTAGGGTAGTGACTGCAACTCTCAGTGTATCTGCACCTGTTGCTTCATCACTTACTCATTGACACAGGATTTCAAGGTAGGTAAAATAATAAAATAGTAAGATAGTAAAGTAATAATAAAAAGTAAGATAATAAATAATAGATAATGTCTTGACTTCCTCATAAATTGGATGAGGCAGAGTTGGGAAAAGTCATTAGCCTCTCTTTCTTTTTAAGTCATCAAAGTCTAGTAACAAGAAAAAAATCAAGATTACTGGTGATAGCTCTGGATGCAGTGAATGGCCTTGGCATCCTAGATGTCTGACCAAGCTCCAAGCACTCCACAACATCCTCTTTGACTGCCTTCTGAGCCATTGGAACAACTTTATCTCACTCACCCATTCTGCCAGGGGAAATTTTCATATGATTGGGGTAGATATTGCCCTAACTCAACTGGTTTGAGATCTGGTGGTTACCCTCAACCTGGTTTAAGCCATCTGGCAAGATGGTTATACCAGCCTGTGGCCGCTGCACATGCTACAAATTCTTGGAACCACAAGTGAGATTTGGGTGACAGGAGGACACCAAAGGTGGATGAACAGCTCTGTAAAGGGCTTGGCAAGTGCTCATACCAGCTATGCTAGTCCTCTCTAAACACCCCATCAACCCTGCCCCCAACATTTCCAGAAAGTTATTAGGGTCAGGTGACATCCTGCGTATGGACAACATTTAATCACATAAGGCTGGATGTAAGCAGTATAATAATTGTTCCAAACAATATAATCATTTTTTCCACAAAATCTGTGTTACTTAATAGGGAAAGAGGAGTGGAACTGGCTAAGAAAAAGGGGGGATGATAAGAGGGAAGTCAAATTAAGGGATGCTGTTGGTGGTCAGAAAGAAAACAGATTTTGAGGAGTGGATAGGTTAAGAAAAGACAGATGGATACTCAAAAGAGAATAGGATGGACGTAAATTCACAGTTAACAATCATAACTATGTATGTTATGATGAACTCATTCATATAATGGAAGCTTAGCAAAATTCATAAGATGTCGACATACAACAGTATGTTGTTGACGCACTTGTAACAGTTATAGAGTTAAAATAAGAGGATGGAACATAAGACGCGTCATCAGAAAAAAAGCTAAGGGTATAATCATGATTTCAAACAAACAACAACAAAAACATACTCAATTAAAAGAGATTAACATATGTAAACTAAAAGAGAAAATACATCTTGCTAAAAGTTACCAGAGACAGTGGATTAATATCAAATCTAAACATACATGAACCAAATGTCATAGTATCCAAATTCTTTAAGGAAACAAATGAATTATGCAGAAATTGCAAATGGGGGACCTTAATTTACCTATCTCAGAACTGGAAAAAACTTACTATAAAATAAATAAGAAATAAGTGAAAGAGAGAAACAGAATTTTGGAAAAATAAGATATGATAGACATCTGGAGACAATCAAATTGGAATAGAAAGTATAACTTTTTCTTAGTTGTACATGATACCTTTGCAAAAATTGACCATGAGTATAAAAAGATCACAAACAAATGGAGCAATGTTGAAACATAATATGCATTTTTGGACAATAAAAACTTCTGTGAAAAGACTTAGTAGCATAGAAAAATTAGTCAGAAATTAAATTATCTAATCCTAAAGAATAAGTGAATCAAATAATAAATAACAGAAACAATCAATAATTTCATTAAAGATAATGACAACAATGAAACAACATATCAAAATTCCTGGGATTCAGCCAAAGCAGCACTTAGGGGAAATTTTGTATCTTTGAATGCTTACTTCAGTAAAAGAGAGAAAGAATAGATTGGTGAATTGGACATTCAACAAGAAATAAGAAAAATAACAAATTAAAAATCCCCAATTAAGCACAAAAAATAGAAACCCTGAAAATCAAAAGAGAGATTAATAAAATTTTAAAAAAATGAACTAACAAGTAGAACTAGAAGCTGGCTTTATTTAAAAAAAATAGATAAGCAAATGGTTAATTTAATTTAGAAGAAGAAAACTAAATTACCAGCTTCAAAAATTTAGAATAAAATTGATGCACCACCAAAGAAGAAGAAAGTAATGCAATTAGGAGTTATTTTAGCCAATTATATGGTAATCAAATTGGCAATACAAATGAAATAGCTGAATATTTACAAAAATACGAATTGCTCAGAAGAGGAAATAGTATACTCAAATAACCCTATCTTAAAAAAAAGAAATTTGGCAGGTAGTTGGGGAGAGGATGAGCCAAGACAGTGGTGAGAAAATAGGGAGTCATTTGAGTTCTCTCCTAAATCCCCCCATAGCCTGTAAAAAATGATTGTAAACAAATTCCAGGGCTAAAAACCCCACAAAATGACAGAGTGAAACAAGTCTCATTTCCCTGTGCTGGGCACAGAGTGCCTTGGGCCGAGCCTGAAGAGACCAGGCCAGAGTAGAGCTGACAGAGCAGGACTCAGGGAAGTAAATCGCTGGCAGCTGTGGCAGTTTCTAGATTTCTCAACCCACAAACAGCAAAGACAACTTAGCAGATCAGTGCGAAAACTGTTGGACATGGGTGACAGGAGTGCATGGTCCAGTCTGGCCCCAGCCCCAAAGTGGTGGAGGTGGCTGCAGCAGCAGCAGCTGCTTCTGCAGTTCCAGGACCACAGACAGTGGGGGGAGTCAAACAGCTGATCAGAGTGGGAGTGCAGGGATCTCTTTACTGGTGATGAGGAAGCAATCTCTTGCTTTACCCTGTTTGGATCAGAGTCACAGTCCTGTTTGGCCATCCTTGGGGGAGGAGGAGTGGTGAGGCAGGTGACTGGTGTGGCATGGCTTGTGGTGGCTGTACAGAGGGAGTCCTGTTGGTTTACATGGCAGAAAGGAGTATTTGCACTTACAGACCAGAGTACAGGCCAGGAGAGGAGTATCATACCACATCAGAATAGAAGTAGCTCTGAAAACAACGGTGTAAAACCACTGAATATTGGGACAATGCACTCTGCATTTTGGAAGCAGTCATACTCTTACAAAGAGTGAAAAGTCAAGTAATTGGCTGGAAAAATGAGGAGACAGCATCAAAGGACGCAGACTATAGAATCTTCTTTCTTTTTTGGTGACAAAGATCAAAACATACAACCAGAAGAAGACAACGAATTCAAAGATCCTGCATCAAAAGCCTCCAAGAAAAATAGGAATTTGTCTCAGGCCGTGGAAGACCTCAAAAAAGATTTGGAAAATAAAGTAAGAGTAGTAGAAGAAAAATTAGGGAGAGAACTTAGAGTGATGCAAGAAAATCATCAAAAACCAGTCAAGAATTTGGTAAAAGAGACCTTCAAAAGTACTGAAGAAAATAACACCATAAAAAATAGTCTAACCCAAATAGCAAAAGAGCTCCAAAAAGCCAATGAGGGAATTAGCCAAGTGTAAAAGGAGGTCCAAAATACCACTGAAGAAAATAATTCCTTAAAAATTAAAAAGGAGGAATTGGAAGCTAATGATTTTATGAGAAATCAAGAAATTATAAAACAGAACCAAAGGAATGAAAAAATGGAAGATATTGTGAAATATCTCATTATAAAAATCACTGACCTGGAGAATAGATCCAGGAGTGATAATTTAAAAATTATTGGACTACCTGAAAGCCTGAGAGCCTAGACATCATCTTTCAAGAAATTATCAAGGAAAACTGCCCTAATATTCTAGAACCAGAGGGGAAAATAAAAACTGAAAGAATCCACCAATCACCTCTTGAAAAATATTCCCCCCCGCCAAAAAAAACTCCTAGGAATATTGTAGAGAAATTCCAGAGTTCCCAGGTCAAGGAGAAAATATTGCAAGCAGCTAGAAAGAAACAATTCAAGTATTGTGGAAACACAATCTGGATAACACAAGATCTAGCAGCTTCTACATTAAGAAACTGAATGGCTTGGAACATGATATTCTGGAGGTCAAAGGAGCTAGGATTAAAACCAAGAATCACATACCCAACAAAACTGAGTATAATAGTTCAGGACAAAATATGCATTTTCAATTGAGTAGAGGACTTTCAAGCATTCTTGATGAAAAAACAGAGTTGAACAGAAAATTTTACTTTCAAATACAAGACTCAAGAGAAGCATGAAAAGGTAAACAGAGAAGAGAAATCATAAGGGATTTACTAAATTTGAACTGTTTTGTTTACATTCTTACATGGAAAGATATTTGTAACTTATGAGACCTTTCTCAGTATTAGGGTAGTTGAAGGAAATATACAAATATGTAGACAGAGGGTACAGGGTGAGCTGAATATGAAGGGATGATATCTAAAAAAATAAAATTAAGGTTTGAGAAGGGAATATATTGGGAAAAGGAGAAAGGGAGACATAGAATGAGCTAAATTATCTCACATAAAAGTGGCAAGAAAAAAGCTGTTATAATGGAGGGGAAGAAAGGGGAGGTGAAAGGGAATGAGTGAATCTTGCTGTCATCTGATTTGGCTTAAGGAGGGAATAACATACACACTCAATTGGTTATCTTACCCTACAGGAAAGTAGGGGGGAAGGGGATGAGACGAGGGGTGGGGGATAATAGATGGGAGGGCAGATTAGGGAGGAGATAGTCAAAAATAAACACTTTTGAAAAGGGATAGGGTCAAAGAGGAAAACTGAATAAAGGGGGGCAGGATAGGATGGAAGGAAATATAGTTAGTATTTCACAACATGACTATTATGGAAGTGTTTTGCATAATGATACGTGTATAGCCTATATTCAATTGCTTGCCTTCTCAAGGAGGGTTGGTTGGGAGGGAAGATATGAGAGAATTTGTAAATCAAAGTTCCAAAACCAAATGTTAAAAAAATGTTATTTTTTTTTTACATGCAACTGGGAAATAAGATATACAGGCAATGGGGTATAGAAATCTTTCTTCCCTACAAGAAAGCAAGGGGAAAGGGGATAGGAGGGGGAGTGGGCTGATAGAAGGGAGTGCAGACTGGGGAAAGAGGCAATCAGAATACATGCCATCTCGGGGTGGGAGGATGGTAGAGATGGAGAGAAAATTTCTAACTCAAAATCTTGTGGAAATGAATGTTGAAAACTTAAAAAAAATTATTAAAAATTTAAAAAAAGAAATTTAACAACTCATTGATGATTCCCCTAAGAAAAAAATCCCCAGGGCTAGATGGATTTAAAAATGAATGCTTTTTTACAAACAATTAATTCTAATACTATAAAAATTATTTGAAAAAAATAGAGGAGACGTTCATACCAAATTTCTATGACATAAGTATAGTTTTCATATCTAAACTAAGGAGAACAAAAGCAGAGAAAAAAGATAAGCCAATTTCCCTAATGAATATTGATGCAAAAATTTAAAGTAAAATATCAGCAAGTAGATTACTCTAATATTTCACAAAAATCATATACTATTGCCAGGCTGGATTTATACCAGGAATGCAGAAGTGGTTAAATATTGAGGGAACATGTAAGCATAATTGACCCTAGCAATAACAAAGTCCAAGTAAATCATGTGATTATGTTAATAGATGCAAAAAAAGAGCTTTTGACAAAATACAGCATCCAATCCTTCTATTAATACTGAAAAGCACAAGAATCAATGGAGCTTTTCCTAAAATTGTAAGTAGTATCTAGCTAAAACAAAGAGCTAGCACTATGTATAATGAGTATGAACCAGAAGCCTTTCCAATAATGTCAGGGGTGAAGCCAAAACATTGATTACCACTATTATTATTCAATAATGTACAAGAAATGCTAACAATATCCATAAAATAATAAAAAGGAATTAAAGGAATAAGAATAGGTTTATGAGGAAACAAAACTATCAATCTTTGCAGATGATATGATGGTATAGAGAACCCAAGAAGTCAATGAAAAAACTAATTGAAACAAATTAACAACTTTAGCAAAGTTGCAAGTTACAAAATAAATTCTCATAAACCATCAGCACTTCTATAAATTATCAACAATACCCAGGAGGAAGATATAGAAATAGAAATTCCGTTTAAAATAACTGGACTATATAAAATACATCAATGAGATGCATGATGTGCTCAAGGTACAACTTGCAGAATCCAGTTCACTGATTCCAAACCATTTAGAGAAAGATCTTTGAAGATTCCTCTGTTTATGATGGAAGATCTCAGGAACCATATCAAAGAATTTCTGGTTAATTACACCATCACAAAATCCATTAAGTTTTATTCATCACCCACAGTGGTGGTGCCTAAAGAAAAAGTGGAAAGACAGGGATGTACAATCATTATTGAACTTTGAATAAAGGAATGTAATGGCAAACAGAGTGAGACTTTTTGCTGTTTTTTTTTCTTTTGGAGTGCTTCTCAGCACTAAGGCAATCAAGTGCCTTTGAGTCTTGCCTTTGTTTCAATCTTGGATTTAATCAAGAATCTTTGATGACCTGCTTAAGTTACAAGAAAGTATAAGTCACATGATTTTGTCACATGATTATGACCCCCTCTGGCACTAAAGAAACATATGTATACTTTGAGGTTAGCATGTTGCTTTGGGGGCTCACTCATTGGAAGAGTGTTCCTGGGACTGGGCCAGACAAGACTCTAGGTAGCCATTGACTAGCCTCCCAGGTTTGAAAAACCCAGATGTTGGTGCTTCTCTCCCTGATAATTATGTATGTATTTCTGTGGACGGACAGAAGCCCTGTCTGCTGATTTGTGTTATTTGCGGTGTTTACATAATTTCTACTTGTAATTTCTGTTTGTGTTTGCTCTGAAGTTCAGGGTGTTGACTTTTCCCCCTGAACTAAGTGAATGATACATGCATGTTTAATTAAAGTGAGATTGTAAGCCCATTAAACTTGATTTCCTTAGAAAAGCAGATCAAAGAACTTGTGCTAGCAGCCCTCCTGTGTGCTGGTGTTGGTCTTGCATCTCCACAGCAGCTGCTAGTAACATTGTTGTTACAAAGGATTAAAGGGCACCAGTACACTATGTCACAGGTGCGAGACACCCTGGATTATACTACCAAATTCCTGTGTCTGAGGAAGACAAGTGCTGTTTTCATCACTCAAAGGATTTTCAAGTGTACTGACAATTGGAAAGCTAATCCATATGAGGTAATTGAGGGACTGGGCAACTTTCCTGTTTCCAAAACAGATCTAAGAATGGAGGGGGCGCTATTAATAGTATTCATTGCAACTTCCTATAGAATTAGTTGGACTTTCTAATGTGTAGGTGGACACAACTGATGGACACTCACCTAGGATAACATTGAGAAAAAAAAAACTGTCTACCATATGGGCACTGAAAATATGCGATGCATCAGGACAGGAGAATTGAACTAAGATACAACTCTTTTCCTGCCCCAAATTGCTACAGAAACTCCTAGGGTACGGAATCAATCCATATAGCTCTATCACCCTGATAGTCAATTTGACATAGCTGCCAGCCCAGATGCAGACACAAAAGTGCACAGTGATGCTAAAGGTCAGCCCATACCAGCTGCTAGCCCAGGTTTAAGAATTTAGGTCATCAGTCAGTGACAGGAGAACTAGGACCTATTATTAGATCAGTCACTAGGCTACATTATGATGTTACGGATAAACCTGAAGATATAGTTATACGTGTCCCTAGGGGACAATGCTAGAAATTGCTCATCTGAAAAGCATCTTGCTTATAATTGCATATATTTACTCTTTTACATGTAAACTGCCAAATGTTGAGTATGCTTTTTTTGTTTGATTTACAGTTATGTTCATTTGGCTATTTTGTGTTATATTCATGTTATAGCAATGGCTGTTGATTGTTCTGCATTTCTTATAGCTATTGCTTTTAGTTGTTCAGTTGTTTTACATTAGTTATATTTTAAATATGTGCTTATTGATACTATATATATAT
>JAQQSZ010005013.1:0-13980 GCA_028646595.1 Phalanger gymnotis
GTCCGTTTTTGCTGCCTGGCCATGTTCTCAGACAACTTACTTGACCCTTCACTCTTTCACCTGGGTATGACTGCTTGTACAGTAAAGAGTTCCATGTTTCATGCTTGGAGGGATGAGCCAGCTCTGCCTCACCAGCACTCCTCCTTCCCCAAGAACCCCCAAACTGGACTGGACTTAGATCTTCAGCAGACTTCATTCCTGCTCTGATCTGCCACTTAATTCCTCCCACCAGGTGGGCCTGGGGACAGAAGCAACTGCAGCTGTAGTTCTGTAGCTGCCCCACCTCTGCTGCCCACGGGGCGGTGGCCGAAATGCAAACTCCCTGTCCCCAGCAGCTTTTCCCACTAACCTTCTCTGTTGTCTTTGTTGTTTGTGGGTTGAGAATTCTGGTAACTGACGCAGCTCACTGATTTAGGACGCTAGGGCACGCTTTGCCCAGCTCCTGGTCTGATTGGTGTATGCTGCCCACACTGGGCTCTGCTCCACTCTGGGCTGCTCTGCTCCCAGCTCCATGTGGGATAGACCTTACCCAGAGACTATCCAGGCTGTCCTGGGCTAGAGCCCTGCTTTCCTCTGCTACCCTGTGGGTTCTACAGTTCTAGAATTGGTTCAAAGCCACTTTTTATAGGTTTTTGGAGGGACTTGGTGGGGAGCTCACTCTAGTCCCTGCTTTCCAGCTGCCATCTTGTCTCCGCCCCCCTCCTTCGCTTTTTCTGTTGTTTTTTACCTTATTCTGTAGGAGTGCAATTTAAATAGGAACAGTTTTCCATGTGGATATCAAATATTCTTCCATCATCAGTATTCTGGGTCCACTTTATATATTTGCAGTGTACAAATAAACCACAAATGAAGTAAGGAATCAAAGGCATTGTGATATTTAATGAGAGTTTTATGAATGATATGTAATTTTCAAGCAGCTTGTTCAATAATTTGAAATAAATAATGAGTAACTCTTCACACACATAGGACATTTTGGCACACCCTTCTTAATCCTCAGAAAATATACTGTTTTCTTGGAGGTATTTATAGTTTTTTAAAAAGTGCTAAAAGGTACGAATGCTCTGTACAAACATAATTGGCATATATTTGGAGAAGTCACTGAAGTTCTCATCTTTCGGTGGTATAGAAGTGATGACCTCCTATGAAAAATACGATCCTGTTTTCATTTAAGAAGAAGCTGGTAAAATGCCTTGCTAGGAATGAATTTATGTACCACTGGGAAGTTTTTGAGCCAATAATCACTCATTTTGTCCACTTCCTCACTTTGCCCTTTTGAAGAGAACCTGGAGCTTCAGTCACCTTGTTTGATGTAACCCTTCATTCTATTAATTGTGCACAAGCTTTCTAATTCTTACTTGATCCAGACCTTGTTTTTGTTGTGTTAGGTTTCTTATAGGCTAATATATGATGAAGGATTATCTAAATCCTCCAACTTAGGAGATTCTTTGTTTCCTCTGATTTCTTTGCTTCTTAAGTCTGTGGAATAAAGTTTTTGATTTATGTTAAGTTGTTTATTTTGTTTGCTTCACTGCTTTCAACTGAAACTTTTGCCTTTTCAATTGCTGATTAAGAGGATATGTGATTTCTAATATACTTTTGTTTGCTGGATTCCATTCTGCGTGTTTTTTTATGTATTACCTTTGGGTGGGTTATTAGTAATTCAAGCATTCAATAAATCTCTCTCATCTGATTTTGCCCTGGAAGTGTTTACCATCTTCCCTTAAAGGTGTTCTTTGCTAGCACTCCTCTTTCTATCATGGCTCTGTGTCACACACTGTCCAAAAATAGGATTTGTCCTGAAATGTTTCTACAATTCAGTCAAATATAATGGGGAACTGTGTTAGCAAATTCCAGCTTCTGTTGAATCCTTTATTTTAGTTCTGCTAGTTGGATTCATGCTGTCAAATCACAAAAGCAACTTTTAAAATCCCAATGTGCCCTTCTCTTTTTCTAATTCTTTGAGACACTGGTATTATTTATATTTGGGACAGTTGGGTGGCATGGTGGAAAGACCATGGGGCTTAAAATAAGGAAGGCTCACCTTAATGAGTTCAAATCCGGCTTTAGACACTTTCTAGCTATGTGACTCTGGACAAGTCACTTAATCCTGTTTACCTCAGTTCCTAATCTGTAAAATGATCTGATGAAGGAAATAGCAAATCACTCTAGGATCTTTGTCAAAAAACTCTGAATGGGTCACGAAGAGTCAGACATGACTGAAAGGATTGAACAACATTGTCTGTGCCAAAATTTCTAGAGTTTTTGACAAGTGCAGATTTTCACTGACTTGAAGTACTTCAGCTTGTTCATCTTTAGATTTGAGTGACTCCTTGATTTCCCCTCTAATTTGTTTTCATCAAGGCTTAGGGAAGAAGAAATTGTGTCTTAAGATTGGTCTGCATTGGCTGGCTGAGGAGAGATGTAGATTTATGAAGAAGTATGTTGGCACCTTCTCATCCTCATTGCTATTTTTGAGTCATCCTGTCACATTCAGTGTTGAGATGACTTGTGCATGGTGTAGAGAGCTACCAGGACAATGATGACTGTTTCTCCATTATGTCATGCAATTAGAGTGGCATTGTCATATCCCTTTAAAGCTTATTAAGTACACTACCTGTACTAGCTGTTGTGGGCCTCCAAACAAGCTTATCAGGTGGACAATACAGGTGTTCGTATCGACATTCTCTGGATCAGCAAAGTCATACTCAGAGAGGTTATCTTGCCTCCAAACACACAGCTCCTAAGTGTCAGAGAAAAGCGGCAAGCCCAGGTTTTTCTGTCTAACACTTCCCTCTCATTACATCATATTGCATCTTAATTTCCATAACAAATGATATTTGTTTCTCTGATTCTAACAACATGTATAAGTGCTTGTTTATGTGTGTGTTCAGATGAGCAGAGTCTAGCCCTGATCTCGTTACAAAACATGAATCAACACATCTTTATTTCTTATATTCCAAAAAGTACTTTTTCATTCTGGACTTAAAGAGAAAAAAAGACCATCCCATGCCCCTCTGTCCTTCCTGATGATCTGGATCTGTGGTATTTTTGGCTGGGCTGGAGGCCAGCAAAGTCTCCTGAGAAAGGCCAATCAGGCATGATTGCCCAACTCAAGGCATTTGGATAAACTCTGGGAAAGCAAATGAACCTTTGGATTCTCTTCCAAACCAAACTTGGGAACCTTGTGAAATTTTCACATCATTCCTTCATGGTATTAACCATGGAATAAAAGTTGTGAAACTTGAAATAGGAGAGCCTTCTGAAGCAATCCCCTGGCATGACCCTGGGGTACAGGAAATGACTTAACAGGCCTCCATAAATATATGGTGGCTCAGCTAATTGCTTAGCATTGGAATGTGAAGGCTGCTGAGCTGCTGACATGGACACTCCTGGAATGGTTCATGTGGTTTGTGGAAGTCCTCTGACCAAATCAGCAGTCAAGGCCAATGAGGGCACAGGGGATTACTCCATTTGAGTAAAGCCTATACCCTTCTGTACAGCCAGCTTCTCACGACTTGAAGCACTCCCAAATTAAACATTATGGGAGTTTTGAGAAGGAGATGTTAAATTCTCCTCATTTCTCTATCAGCTTCTCTCTCTAATAACACATTTCCTGATTTCTAGGTTTTCCAAATATTCCCCAGAGTGTGTTCTCTTTGGGTTTCCAAAGCAGGTTCTAGATTTGAGAGATCTGGAACAATCATGTAAAGGATTTGAAAGTCACCTGCCTCTGACTCACCACTCCCTGCTCTCTTTAAATGACATCAGGAGACAGTTTCAAATCTTAACTGACCTCAATACCAAAGAGTTCAAGTCCCAAAGTAGGCTTCTTAGTATCTGCAAATTTCCATTCACTTTGGATTCATTTGGCACATTGGTGCTTGAGGCTTTATTTGATAAGGTGACTAGAGACAATAAGAAAACATGTAAGGGGGGAGGAGGTTCATGAAGCACAAAAACAAGGGTGCGAAGTAGGGACAAATAAATGCAAATGAGAAGACTGAAGAAAAATCTGTTTGTGTCTTGTCAGGTCACCAAATTTTCTTCTTTCTTCCCTGTCTCACATCTTGGAATCTCATAAATTGTGGCAGGCATAGGAAGAACAAGATGGCAATGGTAGAAAAGATTGTGAAGAAAGGGAAGGGCTATTGAAAATGAAATCAAAGTTGTTGTATCTTATTCGTGTGTTTGGGTTTCAATTTGGGGGTAGAGACAAAGTCTACAATCCTTGCCATTTTTAGATTTTCTCTACTAGAGAAGTTACTAGGAGATTGAATATTTAAACCCTGTGTCTTGGCTAACAAAGTGCTGGTAACTAGATTGGCAGAATTAAGCGCTAACTTAAGTAGTGGTTAGAGCACCAGTCTGAGAGTCAGGAAGACCCAAGTTCAATTCCTACTCTTACTTACTTGCTATATTATGCTGGGCAAGCTGTTTTCTATCTGAGACTCAGTTTTCTATCTCTGTAAAACCGATATAATGATGCATTTCCTTCATAGGGTTTTGATGAGAATCACAGAAGTCACCAGATTTGAATTCAAAGACACCTCAGTGGCTATCTATTCCAATGCATATGGAAAGGATCAAATGAGATAACATATGTGAAATATTTGCAAACACTGTAAGAACGTGATGACAGAGATGATGATGATGATCATGATGATGATGATGATGATGGTAATGATGATGATGATACAATATGATCCTGCCATGAGTTCATTGATTCAGAGAGGCAAGGAAGGGCTTTTACTTTTGGAGTGGATTCCAGAGAGTAACCTAAAAAGTGCCTAATTTCATCTGTTAAAGAACCATAGATTTAAAGATGGCAGATACCTCAGAGTTTGTCTAGTTCAAAGCCTTTATTTTATACTTGAAGACCCTAAGGCACAGTGGGTTGGACTAGGTTGGGACGAGGTAAATGCAGTGTCTTCTTCTCCTGTCTAAACTTCGGCAGCAAGAAAGGCATCATATCTCAGTGGAGAGAGCACTTAACCTCAGGGTAGGACATTTGTGATAGCTAAATGACTCTACAAGTCACAATTATTCCCTGATCTAAGGTATATAAAACACTATGCAAACCTTAAAGTGCCCTAGACATGCTAGTTCATTAAGTTATCGTCATTATCATCATCATCATCATCACCATCACCATCATCGTCATCACTGTCATCAGCAAAGCCTGAGGATCGCATCATATGAGAATCAGTTGAAGGAGCAGGGGATGTTCGGCCAGAAGAAAAGACTCAGGGTGAGTGTGATAATTGTCCTCAAGTATTTGTCATCGGATTACAGATTTGGAGCTGGAAGGAAACCAGGGTTTCTCCTAATTCTCCTTTTACAAATGAGGGCACCAAGGCACATATAACCTAAGGGACTTGCCTAGGGGTACACGACTAGTAAGTGCTTGTGGTGGGATTAGAACCTAGGTCTTCCTGACTTCCAGGACAGCCTTACATGCTGTTTCCCAGGCAGGGGAGCATTATTATTATTTTTTTGCTTGACCACAGAGGGCAGAACTAGGAGAGTTGGGTCAAAGTTCCAAAACAGAAACAATCTTACTATGATAAAAATAACAATTTCCTAATAACTAGAGCTTTGCCAAAGTGGAACAATCAGCCTCAAGAGAGGTTGCATTCCCTCCTCACTGTAAATCTTAAAAGAGGACATTAGATGAGCCCTTTGGGGGAAATATTATAGTGGGGGTGCTTGGTCAGGATTGGGTCTGGCTAGAAGCCATTTGGGATTTCACCACTGAGATTCTGTGAAGAAAAGAAAGAAAAGATCTTTGAAATCTATGCTGAATGTAAGAACAGCACATCCTCCTTCCCCTTCTTTTCTTCTCTGGTCTGACAAAACTTGGGTTTGTTGATGCTGAGGATATCATACAAATCTTTTAAATTGTTTTTTTCGTACGAGAAGTGTGAAGTTTTATGGCCTGAAAGAAAATTTTCAAAATAACATGGCCTGTGAGGAAATCAACATTAACTTTTTCTAAATCTTCAGCTTTCTTTTTCCCTGCATTCTATAAGGGAGTTTGGCCATAGAAAGAAAACAACATGGTTGACTTTTCACTTCTTGGCCCTTTCTTTCTCAGGATTCCGTTTGTGTTGGGTCAAGAAGCACAGAAAGCATGTGTTTGGGGCCTATGGGAATAGACAGCTGAACAACCTGAGGAGCATCTCATCCCAAGAATACCTCTGCCACTTGGGAATGGCTCATCTGGGGCAATACTTTTAGATATGAGATGATGCTTTGTGGTAGGCCCCAGAAAGAAATACCATTCTTGTTATAGAAAATGTTAACTTCGTTATTTTTGCACAGCTCAGTGGATGATAATTAACAAAACAGGTGAATGAAGAACTGACCTGCTAATCATTTTCACCATCTTAACAATGATGGCACTTTCTACATAACTGCAGGGCAAGGAAGACACGGTCAAGGTAGAGGAACTTCAAGTATAAGGTATTGGTTTTAAAAGAAATTATTATTACAGTACTATTATTATTATTACTTTATATAAAGCTTCCTTTCTAGGAAAATAAGGTTTAGAGGGTGGTCAGTGATGTAGGAATAAGGGCAGATCTTGTAGTCATGGTTCTTGTAAGGTGAACACATTCTCTTTGGCATATGTCTCTTTTTAGAATATTTTGTTCATGACAAAATGGAATGAGTGACTAATCTGAATGTCATAACAACTCTGTGAGTAGAAAGCCAAGTTATAATTATCCTCACTTTACCGGGTTGGACACTGAAGCTTGTCATGAAGTGTCTTGCTAAGGATCTCCTAGGTAGCAAGTGTGAGAGGAAGGTTTTGAATTCAGGTGTTTCTGAACTCCAACTTCAACTCTGTTTCTTTTCACCGTGCTACTTCATATAATGACAACAATAGGAAGGTCTCTGGTTTATGATCCTACTTTGAGAAAAATTTAATGGTTAAGGAGTGTTCAAAGCTGGCTTTATATATGAGCAGAGTAGGTGGGTGACCACATGGTATTACTATGTAATTCCATTAGATTGTAAGCTCCTGGAGGACACGCATTGTCTTTTGCTTCTCTTTGTATCTTCAACACTTAGCCCACTACCTGGTATAAAGTAGGTGTTTAAAAGACATTTATTGATTTATTGATAAGCAGAGGGCATTATCAGAGATTTGTTGGCTAGTCTCTGTACCTCTGCTTAGAAATGCCTTCATACTCAAGTGCCAGAATGCCAGAGGTTCACCATTAGAAACTCATGCTTTCAAGTCTTTGCCATCCTCCTTGAGAATAGAGCAATCCTAGAAAGTCCTGAGCTTATTAAGTCATAAGGATTTTGGTGTGATGTTTAGGTTGTCAGATCACTTAATCTAGATTAAATGCTGGATGTGAATTAAGGAAGGGCTGAGTTCATATTCTGCCTCAAACACTTACTACCTATTTGACCCAGGGAAAGTCACTTGACTCTTTGTGCCCACTCTATCTGTAAAATAAGAGGACTGGACTCATTGACCTCCAACATCTCTTCCTTCTGTAAATCTATGGCCCAAGGATCCTGGGATCACAAAGACCCCAGGATAGCATGACAGTTTCTAACCTGTTGTTGGGGACAGTAAGAAAGTCAGCAGGGGGCAATTTAAGGGTAAAGAGGTGTATTTGATCTGGGAGATAACTGGGAGCCACTGGATTTTATTGAATAGAGGGCCTGATGTGGTCAGACTTACACTTTAGGAAGACCCATGTAAGGAGAGATTTGAGGTAGAGAGACCAACCAGTAGGCTACTGCAACAGTCCAGGAATAAAGTGATCAGGGCCTACACCAATGGGGTGGCAGGATCAGAAGAGAAAAGGGCTGGTGTATGAGAGATGTTAAGAAGTATGGGACTTGACAACTGACTGGATATAGGCAGGCATTAAGATATGAGAATGGAAATCAGTGGAAACCTTAGGTCTAGACAAGTAGATCTGAGAGTCATCTGTATAGAGATGGTTACTGAAACCATGGAAACTGATGAGATCACCCAAGAAATCGCATAGAAGGAGAAGTCTTATTTAAATAATAATTTAATAATGGGGGACCCTCATGGGTAGCAGGCATGCCATGAACAATGATCCAACCAAGGAGACAAGTGAGTGCTCAGATTTGTAGGAGGAGAATCAGGAGAAAGAAGCGTCAGAAAAAAACTGAAAAGGAGACAGTATCGAGGAGAAGAGGATGATCAGTAGTGTCAAAGACTGCAAAGAGGTCAAGAAAGATAAGGATGAGGAAAAGGCCATTGGATTTGACAAATAAAATATCATTAGAACTTTTAGAGAGCAGGGGTATGTGGGATGTTCAAAGAGGACTAGCACCTCTGATAGGAGGATTGTTGATCCATTTTCAGGGCTGCTTATTCACCTTTGGTCTCCATCTGACATCCAACTCTCATCTATGTCTCCAAGAAGCTATAACATGTGCAGCATCCACACCCCAATAAAACCATCTCAGTAGAAGGGCCAAACTAAGTTGAAGGTAATGTATGGGCCTCAAACCTGTTGGTGAGTTAGGGGGGTCTGTGTACCCCAAGCATGTGAAGACTTACCCTGGTGGAATGGGCAGATGAGAACAATTTGTTCTAACGGCCATGAAGGCAGCTGAAGCAGGTTCTGTGGAGGATTTAGAACTTGCTCAGACATCAAAGAGGCCAAGGTCATCTACTGCATCCCAGGTCTTCGATGGTTGTCTTTTTTGTCTTGCCACTGGCTTTCCATAACTGAAAGAGAAAGTGAGGCTGACTACTTCATGCAATTCTACCTTACTTAAATCCAATTCACACACAAGTCAAGACATCTACCTGTGATCTCATTGGTCCCCTTTGAAAAATGAAGATCTGACAACATAGAGAATGCAGTTTCAGTTGAATGATGAGGTCATAAGCTAGAGTTAGGAAACAAAAAGAATTCGATAAAGCAGAATATTGAATTGACTAAAATGAAATGTACTAGGATAAATGGAAAGTCTAACTCTTGGAATCCAAAAATAAACTTCATGAGAACAAGATGGAGGAGGCAGAGCTGGAGAGTCATTTTTCTCAGGGAGCCAGTTGCCTTGGAGGACTACAGAACGAATGCAATCCTTCTTCCTTCCTCTCTCGGCTCCACTTCTGACTTTACCAGCTTCTCTGTGCCATGCCACAACACCTTTCTCAACCTAGAAGTTCACTCATCCTCCCTCTCCCTGTGGCCCTTTTCTCTGCTGGGTCAGTTCCTTTCAGAACCTCCGTTTTCACGGAAGTGCCCCGGCCAAGCACATCTTCGTTCCTCTCTTGGTTCTGCTTCTGATTCTCACAGCTTTCTCCACCTTTGCCCCATTGTTCAGCTTCCTTTATGTTTTGCTATGGAGATCATGAGTTCCTGGAGGGAAAAGACTATCTCATACCTTCCTTTGTGTACACAGTGATTAGCACAGTGCTTGGCACATAGTAAGTGCTTAACAAATGTTTATCGACTCTATCCCTGACTCCTCATAAATCTTTGTTGACTTGAATATGTTAACTCTATAACACGGCAACTGGTTAAGATGTTGGAGCTGTGGACTGCTTTAAGAGATGTGCAGGGCCCAGGATTATGAAGGGGATCATTATGCTGTACTCTGCCCTGGCTGACCACATCTTTCTGTTTTTTGTTTGTTTTGTTTTGTTTTGTTCTTACAGGGGGAAAGGGAGGGCAATTGGGGTTAAGTGACTTGCCCAAGGTCACACAGCTAGTGTGTCAAGTGTCTGAGGCCAGATTTGAACTCAGGTCCTCCTGACTCCAGGGCTGGTGCTCTACTCACTGCACCACCTAGCTGCCCCCCCCCATCTTTCTGATATATTGTGTTCATAGTAGGGCATCTAGTAATAAAATTGTTAAAAAGGAAAGCTATTAGGAGCAAGCTTCCAGAATGGCGAAGGGCCTCAAATTCATGCTTGCACTTAAATAAGAATCCACTTGGCAATCAACATGCCAAGTGACTGTTCAGCTTTTGCTCAAAGGTCTCTGATAAAGAGAAGCCCCTTACCCTCAGGCAGCCTACTGCACTTGTAGACAACTGTAAAGATTACAGAATGGTTTTCCTTTTCTGTTGATGCAGAATCTGCTTTTCTGTAGATTCCACAGTCCTCCTGTCTAAGACCAAGAAGGACAAGTCTAAGTCTCCTCTCCAGCTCTAGGTTCATGACTCCGTATGACTATACTCCATAGGAGTGAACAATCATGCATACATAGTAACATCTTCAAAATGTCCACTTGTGGACCAAGGGAAGATTAATATTTTATTATCCACTTCACCTAACTGGAAAATTCAAAGTTTTTCACGAATTAGGTTATAAAATTCTTTAGGGTGGGGACTAAGTCAAATGTGGGTACAATTAAAAAATGTTAGATTTTGTCCAGTCCTTGACCCGCTTCAGTAAATATCTGTAAGTTTAGTAAAATAAATAGAGAAGTAGCCCAAACTCTGCCTCCTAATTGAATCAGGTACATTTTCCCAAGAAAGGTATAAGTTAAAATTTTTCATTATCTGGCTTTTGGTTTTTGATAGTGAAATTCATAGACAAGATTATGCCTGAATGAAAGCATTTATTTATTAAAGATAAGTATAAAATAAAGAAATGACTTAATAGCACAAGTAGACTTCCTGATTTGCTAAGTTAAGAAGAAATTAAACCCTGTAGTAGAAAACTCTTCTTCAAATGGGCCATCCAGGGCCCTGGTGGACTCTTGAATTTTAATAAGATTCAGGGAAGTGCTTTTTTCTTCTCCTTCATGATAATATGTTACAAGTATACTGGGGTCGATACTGGGGCAGTATGGGTCTTAGAGTGACCTTAGACTGCTCTGCTCTTTTTGCTTTTGGTCCTGGTGTGGGTATGGGGAGCCACACCGTTGTAAAGGGTGGTGGTGATTGAAAGCTGCTGTAACTGACATTGGCTTCTGCAGATTTGGTCAGGGCTCTCGCCAATGTATGGTGAGTGCTGAGCTCTCCCGTCTATGTCTAAAGCAACCCACTATTGGGAATAGAAAGTCAAAGCAGAAAAATTGAGCACTTAATGGTCTCCCATTATGGTGGAAAGCACAATGACAGGCCATGATCCTCAAGTACAATTCTACCCTTCTGTAGTAAGTGAAACGGTAGCATTTCATGCCCCAGCTCGATTATAGGGAATAAAACATCTGTCTAAATACTAGGGAGATAAAATCTTCCAAATAAAGCTATTTGAGGAGCCCAGGCGCGGAACACCTCTCCACCTGCTTGCTTAATCTAATGTAGACATTACGGCAGTAAATGTTTCTAATAAAGCAGGAAAATGGGCTGTTTGCTTTGCTGCTTGTATGAACTCTCATTTCTCCTTTTATTATATTGAATCTGACATTTGCTTACCCTTTATCAATGGAATATTTAATCAACTCCAATCTGTAGGAAGCAGTAGGAATTTCTATTTTATTTAAAAACAGTCCCCCATGTAAAAAGCCTGGGGAAGAGAAGAGATGGGAGATAAGTGTGAGCTGGAGTCCCAATGACAATAGTGATAGCTTCCATTTCCTCTAGCTCTGGCCACTTGATCACCCTAAGAGTTAGGTGTTATAAAGATTATGATGCCCATTGTGCAGATGGGGAAACTGAAGCCCAAAGAAGAGAAGGGACTTACCTAGGGTAATACAGAAAGTAGAACTAATATTCTCTAAAATCTTCCTACAGTACACTTCCTATTGTCCCACAGTGCTAAACGGGCATCTCTCAGTGATAGACAGTTGATTTCTTTTCACTAGAGATATTCCCTCTACACTGTCTGCAAACTGTCTGCATCTCATTATTGACATGTTATCTCTCCCAGTAGAATCGATAGTTATTGAGGGAAAGGACTGGATTTCTCTTTCTTTGTAACTCCTGGACTTAGCACAGGGGTAAGCACGTAGTAAGAGGTTAATGAATGCTTGCTGATTAATCGATTGATTACACCACTGGAAGGCTTCTAGGGTGGAATGGGATAGAGGAGAGCCTGGTTGAGATCATGGTTAGTTGAGAGGGTCTCTGTAGTTCTTTGAGTCAGAATATCTCTGAGACTTACTAGCTGTGTGGTCAGGGACAAGTCTCCTAATCTCTCTGAGATCCCTAGAACATTCTTGATAATTCTGGGTGGCAGAGGTAGCTCCTGAGTATGAAGGTGGGTCCTCATACTGATCCCCCATCTAGACTCCAAACTAGGGTCTCTAAGAGCTAGAACCAAGGTGGGATCAGAAGAGTAAATGCATTTTTCCAGGCTCCTGTTGAATAATTCCATCCACGGAGAAGCGTTCATTGTTTCTGTATGTCTAAATCCAAGTCTTGATCCCAGAGCCTGTCTTCTTCATCAGATAGTTATTTCAATATTCACTTTGGTCTTCTAAATTACCAGCTTTCACAACCAGTAGTAGTGACAAAATGATGACCTGTGTCCCCAGATCTTCAATTACTTGTCTTTGTAATCCTTGTCAATAATTTTCAAGGTGTCAATGTGGTATAATGGAAGTGGGATTAGATTTGGAGTCAAAGGAGTCTTAGATTTGAATCCTACTATCACTTATTAGCTCTGAGAGGATAATTAAATCCTGAAACCTCTCTCAGTATTGGTTTCTTCATCGGGAAAATGGGTATAATAATACCAGTGGCTAATAATCCTAGTATCTCAAAGGATTTTAGAAGGATCCCATGAAATCATAATCTAGACCAACTGCTTGGTTAATCTCAAGAAATTGCCTAAACAACAACATATTTTGAGATTTTTTTCCAGCATTAATCCATCTCGTTGGGTGTGACGAATCACAGAATCACTGAATTTGAGAGTTGGAAGGGACTTCAGCAGCCACCTATTCCAACCCAGACACAAAGGGGATGCAAAACACCAGGTGAGAGGCTGCCTAGTGCCAAGTGGGTGAAATCTTAGAAGGCCCTCCTCTCCATCTGACCTAAAGGAATTGGTGGGACCATAAAGAAGAAGTATACAGAGAGAAGAGGGACCTAAAAAGAGCTTTGTTGTGTGTCACCAGTTATGGGAAGGGACACGGATGAAGAGCTACAAAGAGACTGGAAAGGATGATCAGGGACATAGAAAGAAAAACATGAGAGAACAGTGTCATGGAGGTGAAGGAGGTAGCGAAAGTAAGAGGAGAAGTCCAACTACAGAGGCATCCAAAAGAACAAGGACCAAGAAAAGAATCGGAGAAATTTCCAATGATTTTCACAGGGACCTGCTGCTCTTGCACCAATATTGGCTGCAGAGAATGGAGTATAGAAATTCCCCAAAGAACTAGATAAGACTCTCCAAATTATGTCAACATATATTTAATATTTGTTTCCACAATCTGGCTAGCAGCTCCTGTGGGGGTGTAAGATCCATCCACAGCCCAGAAAGCTGCCAGCACGCTGCAAAAACACAGGTTCTTTTGATCTGCCTTAATAAGGAAAGCAAGGTTAAGGGGTTGGCAAGCTTACTTTAATTCAGCATACAAATATCATTCACTTAGTTCAGGGGAAAAAGCCATCACCCTGAACTTCAGAGCAAATTACAAACAAAGTACAGACATCAACAGACAGACCCAATACAGATTCATAGTTACCAACATCTAGGTTCAGCCTGGGAGCTCAGAACAAGGGCTGGCCCAGAGTCACGTGCACCACCACTGCTGCAGCAGAGTTCCAAGGAAGCTGAGGCCAACCCCTGGTTTTTATATCTTTCTCAGTGTCAGGGGTGAGTCACACATGCGACTCACCCACGTGACCTAAAATCACAAAGATTTGTGACAAAAGTCACAAAGAGGTGGACTTAAACCCACATGGTCTAAGAGCCTCTGCTGTCCCAGACAGCCCCATCTTAGTTGCCAATCCACACCCATATAGGTTCCACACCTAATAGGGCTTTGGGCCTGGGGCTTAGCACTTAGTAAGGCTTAATGAAATACACTGAGTTACTCAAAGAAAACAAAGGCCATTTTGCTTACCAACACA
>JAQQSZ010005014.1:0-13980 GCA_028646595.1 Phalanger gymnotis
TCTTCCCAGTTTTTCCTCTACTTCTCTCACTTGCTTTTCCAAATGCTTTTTGAGCTCTTCCATGGCCTGAGACCAGTTCATGTTTTTCTTGGAGGCTTTTGTTGTAGGCTCTTTGACTTTGTTGACTTCTTCTGGCTGTATGTTTTGGTCTTCTTTGTTACCAAAGAAAGATTCCAAAGTCTGAGTCTGAATCTGAGTCCATTTTTTGCTGCCTGTCCATGTTCCTTACCAACTACTTGACTGTTGAGTTTTTCATTGGGGTATGACTGCTTGTAGAGTAGAGAGTCCTTTGTCCCCAGCTTGAGGGTCTGTACTGATGTTTTTAGAGCTATTTCTACACAGCAAGCTCTGCCACACCAGTGCTTCTCCTTCCCCAAGAACTGCCAACCCGGACTGTGACTCAGATCTAAGCAAGCTCTGCACTCCTGTTCTGATTCACCACTTGATTCCTCCCACCAGGTGGGCCTGGGGCTGGAAGCAACTGCAGCTGTAGTTCTGTAGCTGCACCACCTCTGCTGCCCCCCAGGGTGGTGGCTGAACCGTGAACTCCTTTCACTCTGTCCCCACAGTTTTTTCCTACTAACTTTCTCTGTTGTCTTTGGTGTTTGTGGGTTGAGACGTCTGGTAACTGCCACAGCTCACTGATTGAGGGCGCTAGGGTCTGTTCCACCTGGCTCCTGGTTTCATTGGTCCGGGTGCAGCCCATGCTGGGCTCTGCTCCGCTTTGCTCCCAGCTCCCTGCAATAGACCTTACCCAGAGACCATCCAGGCTGTCCTGGGCTGGAGCTCTGCTTCCCTCTGCTATTTTGTGGGTTCTTCATTTCTAGAATTTGTTCAGAGCCATTTTTATAGGTGTTTGGAGGGTCCTGGGGGAGAGCTTTAGGCCAGTCCCTACTTTCCAACCTCCATCTTGACCCCACCCCCCAATTATATTTTGATCTGGTTCTATCTGCATTTGAGTTTTGTGATTTGGCTCATAAGCCATGAGTTTGATGCTTCTACAGTATACCATAGGATTTTAAACTAAAATTTTTGCAAAGCATTTGACAAAGTCTATCTTGCTGTCATTATAAATGTAATAATCCATGGATAAGATGATTGCACAATTAAATGTCTTTGGAACTGGTTTGAATAGCTGAACCCTAAGTAGTCACTAATGGATCAATGTCATTTTGGAGGAAAATCTTTAGTGGAATACTCCAAAGATCTGTTCTTATGTTTGTGCAGTTCAACAACATTAGTAATAACTTGAATTTAAGTCATCGAAAGTTAAATTTATAGATGAAAGGAAGCTTCAAAGGAGAGCTGACATTGGATAACTGAGGATGAATTTTGATAGAGGAAAATATCAACCTCTACATGAGTTAGTTTAATTATACAAGCATTAGATGGGGGAATTATGGATCAACAATAATTTCCATGAAAACTGTATGAAGAGTTTTCATGGAGTGCAAGCTTAGTATGAGTCAACACTGTGCCATAGTAGCCAAAAAAAGAGCTGCCATCCTCCACAACAGCCTTTCTTAATGATTTAACATCCCAAACAAGGGAAAGAGTCCCGTGTATTCTGCTGTAGTCAGACTATATCTAATGTACTTTGTTTGGTTCTGAACACCAGATGAAGTACCCTGTCAAATGCTTTCCTAAAATTGTATTTACAATATTTCTCTCTTCTATCTGTCTAGTAATCCTATCCAGTAAAAAGGAGGTTTGTCTGGCATTACCTGTAATAATATACTTTAGAATTTTACATGAAATCAAAGTCAAACTCACTGGTCTATAGTTTACAGGCTCCATTCTCTTCTGCTTTTTGACACTCAGGACAATTGTCCTTATTTGCTTTGATGGTACCTCTGCCATTCTTCATGATCTTTCAGAAATTAGAGACTGACTCTTCTTTCAGTACCATAGGATGTGTCATACATAGGTGACATGACCTGGCTGTAAGCAGTAAGACCTCTTACTATGTCCTTACCTAAGAATGTGTGAAAAGAAAAGCAGTACTAAAGGTGAGCTGAGAAGCAGTCATGTAGGAGAAAAGGACCTGAGGAAAAAGGGAGATTGGATCCTTCATGACAAACTATCTCATTCTAAAATCCTCCCCCCACTACTTCTAGCCATCCAGAAGCATTTGCCTTCAGTTGGGATATATCCCACAGTGAATAGTTTTCCATTCAGAAATTAACCCAAAAAAGTATTTATGAATTCCACTAATATCTAATAGAAGGAGTAATATGTATGAAATAAGAAACAAATACACCATAACATTATATTGAGTACATTAAACTATTACATTTTTAGTGATTCTAAAGATGACATTTTAGTGAGCATTTCCAGTAAGACTGTATACGTTGAAAATAGCACAGGGACTTTGACTAATTTGATTTCTATAATATCCCGCCTCATGCTATTCAGATAGTGTCTAATCTTTTTGTGGCTGATAGTAGTAACACTTTAATTGTAAAAAAAAATATGTAATACCAAGTACATAATCCTACATCTTGAACATGTAAACATGCAGTATTTTTCATCATTTGGGGAGGAGAAAAAAAATCATAGGTCCATAAAGCTTGAAGGCTTAAAGTTAATCTAGTCCAGTCCCCTCTTAAAGGAGGAAGAAACTCAGGTCCTAAGATATATGAAATCTCTATCGTTTAGCCTTAGGGATGAGAGTTCCAGAACACAGATCAACTTCCACATGTCCTCACCATTCCTTTCTTTACATTCTCTAGAGCAGGGATGATTTTATTTTCAGTTTTGGATGACCGGTGCCTAACACAGTTCGTCAATAAATGTTTAATTGAATTGAATCCTCAGAAATATGTAGCTGCTGTCTGCTGTCTCCTCTATTCTTCCTTGCAATAGACAAAGATGAGTCAATTCATGACAGAGGGTAGATTTTTTTTTAAGAAACATTTGCAAGACTGTGTACGATTAAAATATTATACTTTATCCTTGTTAGCTCTAGGAATTTTGGATGGCAGTATCTCCTCTATTATTGTTGGCATTCATTAATACAGAATAAGACAATGAAAACTTGCTTTAACTTATTTATATATATGCTTTCTAGAACATTTTACATAAAATTAATCAGGTAATTACGACTGTTGGGGCACTTGCTAGGACAGAAGCGTATAAGATAGTGACCTTTGAAAAAGGTTGAATGAATTTTTCTCATTAGGTGGTTAGCAGAGCCTTCTCAAAATGCAGATATTTATTGCTACCTTGGTAGTATCAATTTGGGAAGCAACTTTAAAGTTCTTAAGCACCAATTAATAGTACCTTATATAGGGATTTTTTGCCTGTTAGAAATAATGCGTAAGATCTCCAAATCTCTAAAGAAAATTGTCTTGACAGAAAATTCTGCACCAGTTTCTTAGCAAACAATGAGGATATTTACCAACTGTTTCTGAAACAGAAATATGTTATGCCATAAATATGTCATAAATTAGCATAATTCATTAAATTAGCGTTAAAGGAGCCATAGAAATTCAAAATTGGAAGATCCTTTAGAGACCAAACAATCCAAGTCTCTTCATTTTAAAGAATGGTTGAAAGGATAAGTTTTTATAATGAAGATATAAATAAGGGATTCACTATAAAATATTATACCAAAATTCCCCATAAAGTGTTTGTTTACAAGGATTTTAGTCTACTTAGGATGAGAAAGCATAAAATGGAACTGGAAATGTTATTTTATTGTACTGGGCACCTTCTGCAGTATCTAGTCAAAGCGTTGCCTAAGGCATTGAGAAGTGATGTACCTTGCCAAGATTCACAGTGCCACTGTGTTTCAGAGAGGGGAGACCTGAATCTGACTCTGAGACTAGCCATCGGCTCACTCTAGCTTGCTGCTTCACTATGATGTACTCTACCTGGGAAGGATATTAAATTTCTTTTCCCTTTGCACAATGGAGATATAGAAAATATGGCTGTTTTGCAATTTCTCCTAATTGAAGAATAGATTACTGACATAAGAGAATTTTGCTGTTAAGGTATTGATAAAGTATAATTATTAAGTTAAATGATAGGTTTTTAAAGGTATTATTCTATGAAAATATAGAGCCAATGTTTATTACTGAATGTATCTGTCTGCTATAATCTGCCCTTGTATTTACACAAGTCATTTAGGTTTACCTGATGTCCCAAAGAATATTAGTCTCTTCTATTTTATTTTCAGATATATCCTTCTGTAATGGAAGATGATTGAAAACAAAGGACCTCGTGTGGCTGACTATTTTGTTGTAGCAGGGTTGACTGATATTTCAAAGCCTCTTGAAGAAGAAATTCACTTCAATGATGCATGTCATAAAATAGCTAAACCAAAAGAACCTATCACAGATGTGACAGTTATTATTAAATCTCTTGGTGAAGAAGTACCAAAGGGTTATACGTGTATAGACGTTACCCCAACTGGATTGTCAGCAGATCTCAATAATGGGAGTCTTGTTGGGCCACAGATCTACCTTTGTTACAGAAGAGGAAGAGATAAGCCTCCACTCACTGATCTGGGGTATGTGTTTTTTAAAAAAGTATAATGGACAGCATCAAAAATGCAAGTTGTAGAATTTAAGTATTTCATTAACTAATAGATGAACTGGTGGAAAGACTTTCATATCTCATTTACTCTTTTTATGTTACTTTCTCTTATTCATTGGCTTTTTCCCTTCTAGGTATCCACTGATGTCATTTGTTGTCCCTGGGGTTAGAGAGAAAGCATCTGATAAACTAATGGACACTAAACTGTTAATGACTTAAATTGTTTTCTCTCCTATTTTTGAATTTTGAGAAAGTTGAATATAGTCTTCATTTAATAATAGTAGAATTTGAGATATCATTAGGGAATGTTTATTTGGGGTGAAGTAAGAAGGGGAAATGGGTAGGTATGCTTCAGTGCTGTCTGTTTTGAACTGGTAGTAAGCATGTAAGTTCTCTGAGGTAATCTTGTATCAGATAGGAGGTGAAGGACAGCATGATAATAGCTATCGTTAATTATTAGAAAGGCTAGCTTGTGGATGAGTAATTAGCCATATTTTATTTGGCTTCTAGGGAAGGCATAGTGGTTGATGAATATAACAAAGAACTTCCTCACAATTACAGCTATATTAGAGTGGGATGGCCTGCCTTAGTAGGTCAGAAGTTCCCATCACAGATTTATTAGTGGAGAATTTATGTGTACTGAGATCTGGACCTGGATATAGGCTGTACTAGATTATCTTTACAGGTTATCTTCCAACTCTGAGATTCTCATAATATTTTTCCTGCATATTTTAATGTTTGATGTTTTCTGAAGAAATGAGAATGAATTAAAGTCCTCCTTAAGTTCATTATTGCTTTATGACTCTCTGGTTTTATACCTTTTATGACAAAACAATTGTTGAGCAATTATTTGTCTTTTGATTTGATTATAACTTTTAAAATAGTTTCAAAATGACAGCTATTGCCACCTTGTTATGTGTAAAATGTTAAACATTTAGCAAATGTGTCTTTATTAAAGTAAATCAATTATTGTGACTTTGAAGAGCTAATGACAGGTAGTCTTAGAACCTCATGAGACTTGGCTTTCAAACAGAATACCATGATTCTCTTTTATGTAGCACACTTTTCGCTATTATTTATCTTGAGAGGAGAAGGCTGCCCTCTATTCTTTTAGGAATGAGTTAACTCTTTGCACCTCTGGAGAAGAGTTTTCAGTTATAGAGGCAAAGGTAGTGGAACTAGAAGAAATAAATTAATCAGTTGACAAATATGTGCAGATCATGTAGTCTGGGCTTTGGGCTGAGGGAGTAGATGCAAATAAATATAAAATACGGTTCGTGCCTTTAAGCAGTTTGCAGTCTAGTTGGAGTAACAAGATAGGAATACACGAAAGGTTATGTGCCAATATAAGAATTAAATAACATTATTAGACAGTAGCCTAAGATGTCTACAGGCATATGGTTCTTCACCAGTTTAGTATTTTGTCATATAGAGGCAGCAGAATCATGCAAAGAATCGTGATGAGGAATTAGGAATTTCATGTCTATTACTTCATCCATGTGGGCCTCAGTTTCCCCATCTATGAAATGAAGAAATTGGGCAAGGTGATCCCTTGCCCTCATATAATTAGGAGAGGGCTAAAATTACAAGGAAGTATTTATGGATGCTCAGATCCCAGGTGAAACTTTTCTCCATCCCCGTAACTTCCTATTATTTATAGGGTGCCAAAGAATAAGTGGGATTTCCACAAGCATAGTACAGCTTGCATCCTTATAGTATAGCCCAGAACTTTTCTCTTTTGTTGAATCAGTTGAAAAGAGGAAAAAGAGACTTATCCTTTAACTTCCAACAATCTTATGTTTACTGGTACAAGCTAGCTGCAGAGCCATCAGCATCAGGCCAGATAGTAGTGGTAGAAGACCCAGTTAAAAATGCCTCTAGCTCTCCTAGTGTTTATGAACAATTCACCTAATCAGAGGCAGTGATGAAAAGAGGAAGGGGTTAGTTTAGGGTGAGAACCTGTGGCCTCGAGGTTACACGTGGCCCTCTAGGTCCTCAAGTGTGGCTGTTTGATTGAATCCATACTTCACAGTTAAGTTTGGAAAGGTCTGCACTCGAGGATCTAGAGGGCCACATGTGGGCTTGAGGCTGCAGGTTTCCCACCCCTTTACTTCCTTATATTAAAGCTCATATTTTTATGTTCCATTACCATTTCTGTACTTCTTAGAAAATAACTGCATATTTTCTATCTCTGAAGTCCTTTTTCAACCCTAAAATTTCATGTTTCTGTTCTTCTGACCACTGTCTTTTAGTAACATTGATTAAAGTTTAGTGTGCAATAACATTTTGAAAATTTCTGTATAACAGTGTTGTGAATAAGAATTTTATTTATTAGAGGGCAGAGAAAGAAAACTTAAAGGCATGTTAACTTTTTTTTTTGGCATGTTAACTTCTAATGTTAATGAGAATTTACTTAATGTTGAAAAATTCAATTTAAGTATAATTTAAAGTTTGCCACAACCCACAGTATAAGAAATACTGAAGGGTCACAAGTGGAAAAAGTTTAAGAAGCCCTGAAAACAATATATTAAAAACAGGCTAGTTATTATATTTTAAACTCTTTTGCAGAAGCAAAAAGTCTTTGTGCAAGAATTAACAGTCTAGAAATTTTTATGCATATTTAAATCTTGGATTTACAAAAATTTTATTTCACATTTCATGGATTTCTTTGTCTTTGATTTTCATGAAGTTATGTAGTTACTTTCATAGACTTGGAAAGGTGACTTAGGATAAAGGAATTCCTAAGCCTTTTTTCCTTTCTGTGTGCCACAATTTTTAAGCCTTCTCCTATTTGTTGTAGCTTTGAGAAGACATCTGCAGTCAGTTGTTACCAGGGCTCTCTTTTAATGACCCTGGAAATGGTGACAGCCTTTCCCTTTCTAGTTGTTTTCCTTTTTCAAAATCGTTTGAAGAGATGGGAAACAGAGAAAAAAACACCATACAGCAAATCCACCTAACTTTACCCCATCTAATGGGGAGAAGTGAGTAAGCAGACAGACATATTTATAAAATTTGGGTAAGGAGAATGGGGGTTGCAGAATTGAAACTTATTTCAATGATGTAGTTATTTCTTCTGAAGAAAGCATCTTTAGCTTTAAAGAAGGAAAATGACATAGTATTTGCTTAGTAATTTAATGGCTATGATATCTTCTGTGGCTGTTCCCTCCAACAGTGGAGTCACAGTATAGCCATGCTCCCTCACACTGGGTAATTTTTACCTATCTCTTCCTATAAATCTTGTAAAACACACTCACTTGATATCCTGTATATAGTATAAATTAATTCTATTAATATAGGGTTAAAACCTAATGCTTTGGTTCTTAATTATTGCTCATTATTTTGCTATTGTCATAAAATATATTGACTTTAGACTCATTTTATAATTTCATTCTATTAATTTTAATTTTCTGTGTGAGGAAATCGCCTTATCTATACAATTTTCCTTAAAATTAAAAGTGAAATAATAAAATTTTGTGCTCTGTTTATTTACGGAAAGTTTGTGTTTAATTTTTAGGGTCTTATATGACTGGAAAGAAAGAATAAAACAAGGCTGTGAAATTATTCAGACTACTCCACATGGTCGTCCTGCAACTATTAGTGGCAGTACTTCATCACAAAAAATTTATGTCACTTACAGGAGGGCCTCTGAGAACATGACACAAAATACGCTAGCTGTCACAGATATCTGTATTATCATTCCCAGTAAAGGAGAGACTCCACCACATACATTCTGCAAAGTTGACAAGAATCTCAATAATAGTATGGTGAGTATCTCTTTTTGTATCTCTCTAATCATTTTGGCCATAGCAATCCATGAAGATTGTCTACTAAGATATGGAGTGATTGGAATATGTGTTTGTACAGTTACCTTATTAATAATAACATTGATCTTTTGAAACCCTGAAAAAATTGTCTTTCAATTTTGCTGATGTAATCAATCATTACTTTTACATGAATATTTATATGCTATCTTTATAAAATACTTCTTGAAGGCCTGGGATATTTTATTTTAGGGAAGTAACTGAATTGTCTAAGAAGGAATTTTTCTAAAATAACCTCAAATTTTCTTTATTTAGCTAAATTAAACATAAACCATCTAAGAATACTGACATACAAATTAACACTTGGTCAAAATCTAAGTGAATATTTAAAAGTCTCGCCTTTGTTACTTGATAAAAAAGGTGATGGTGGTATTAGGGGGTTTTGGTGGGAAATTGTTATTTAGTATATTAGCCACAATCAGATATTCATCTTCTCTATATACCTAAAAAGATGAGTGGCAGCAAGAAGGATTATCTATAACTCAGAGAAGACAGAGAAAAGGAAGCATTGATAAAAGCAGTGAGAACCCAAACCAAATTTTATGGGCTGAAACATGTTTTTAAAACAGCAAAATGGTTGCGGTAGTAGATTTGTAACTATCACATAATTTGTCATGTAGTCATGGAAGTGAAATTTCTTTCAAGAGTTCAAAACTCTTTGTAAATATATTTGGGGAACATACTAAGAGAATGAATCAATTGCAAATAATAAATATTAATAACAAAAAATTGTGATCAAGAAGGTAGCAGCAATTACCGACCCATATGCCTATTTTCTCATCTTTATGAAATGTTTACGAAACTATCACCATCAGTATTAGTTGTTTTAAGAAAGAATAACCCTAAATGGTTAGCCATCCAATATATGGCCTAAAAAATTACAAATTTCAGAATTGTTCTCTATAGGCAAGTGACTGTTTATTCAGATGATTTTCAAAAATCAGTTGCCATTAACACTCTTTTCCTAGAATACGTGATTCTGTTATACTGTATGCATATTGTTGTGATATGACTGATCTTGAAATCTTAATAAGGAGGGAGGATGGTAGTTGTATTCTGAGAATGACCAGTTGCAGTACCAAGAGTTTTACATGCAGTAGCAATGGTAATTTAAAATCCACCAACAAATAACTGACAGATTGTGAATCATGTATATTCAGAATGTGTAACTTCATGCAAAATGTATATTTTTTCATTGTTAGTTTATATCTGATCTGTGTCTGCCTTGACTCAGATTCAAAGTGAATTGGTTTCTTTGTTGACAAGAACTATTTCTGTAGACTACGTCTCTTTCACCACTTTCCCCTGGTCAGGGTTCAGCAGTTTATCAAAAACATTTTAGGTTTGCTTAGGACATTGGAATGCCCATTGTATGAAATAAACCTATGTACACTGTGTTTTTTCAGAGCTAATATCAAAGCAATGAATCCACTGTTGGCAGAGAGGGTTCACATTGCAAAAAAGTGGAAGTTATTAACTCATTTTGTTAGAATTTCCATCTGTTGAGTTGCTTTTTTCATTTAATCAGTTGTTCCCAGGAAGGCTCTGTTTTCTATGTCCTACCTTGTCCATTGTTAAAGATTCATTTATTCATTCAGTCATTCATTTATTTAATTTTGCCAGCTCTTTATTGTGATTCCAATTTGTTATTGCCCTTTCCCAGCATTCCCTTGCCCATTTTGTGAGGTACATGATAAAAAATATTGTAAAGAATTTCCAGTATGTCCATTTTTTGAACTCTTTTGTTTCCTTCCAATCTGGTGTCAGGCTTTACTATAAACAAGAAATTGCCCTGGTTTTAGAGAGCAGCAAGAAGCAAACAGATGTCAAATAGTTATACCTTTTAGCAGCTTTTGCTACCACTGACTTTGAGGAGAGGTTGGTTATTTTAGATCTTTGGCAGAACTAGATGGAATTTATTTATAGTGGCTACTTTCCTACCTCTTACAGAGGAGCCAAAAAGTAGTTTGGGTAGACTTTCATTTTAATGAGTTTACTCTTTATGGAGTTCCAAAAGGTTCTGTTTTGTTCCACACTTGTCCAGTATATATGACATTCAACTTAAGGAAATTAGGGAGATTTGGGGTGTGAATGTAAATATGCAATCACTACTCAGTTATATATTTCCTTTTCTTCTGATCTCAACCATTACTGGAAGAAAGTTACTTTTATTGTGATTATAATGACAAAGCGTTCCCTGAAGAAGATACGAGATGTGGAATATTGCAAATACTGCCAGACTCAGTTAATGTATTGGTCAGTATTCCCAAACTGCTTTTTTTTTTCCTCTTTAAATCTTTGTTATAACAGATGGCTCCCTGGGTATGGAGTGGAGAGTGATACATTCAGAAATGAAGTGATACAGAAATAAAAAATACCAGTTTTTAATAGCTTGCTGCTGATTCGGGTTCATTACCTCTTGCCTACACTATTGCAGTAGCATCCTGATTGTTTTCCATGTATCCAATCCTTCCTTTCCCCACTCCATTCTCAGTGAAATGATAATCTTGAAGCACAGTCTAATTGTGTCACTTTTGCTCAAGGTGCTCCAGTGACTCCCCATTAAATACAAGATTCCCAATAAAATACAAGATCTTTAGTTGGTATTTAAAGTCCTCTATAATTTGGCCGTAACCTACCCTTCCTGTCTGCTTGCACGTTATTCCCTATGATGTACGCTGTGTTGCAGCCAAACTATCCATTCTCTGGACACTACAATCCATTTCCCACCTCATTTTAGACAGTGAGGGTTGCCTCTGCCTAGAATATTCTGTCTCTTCACTCCACCCCATAGCTAACTTCAAGGTTCAGATTATGCGCTGCCTTCTGTCTGAGGCTTTTCCTGACCTGCCCCCCTGCCCAACTTGCTTCATATATATTTTACATTTAATTATCTATGTATACCACGTAGTAGTTATGGCACTAGATTTAGAGACAGGAAGACCTGGGTTCAGACCCAAACTCTGATACTTACTTATTCTGGCGCCTTCTGGAGCCAATGTGATACAGTTGAAAGAACACTCAATACGGAATCCAAGAACTTGAATTCTAATCCTGGCTTTGTCACTCGCTGCCTGTGTTACCTTGGGCAAGTCACTCAGCCTCTCTGTGCCTTAGTTGTCTGATATGTAAAATGAAGAGGTTGTAGCTGATGACTCCTAAGGTACCTTCCAGCTCTAAATCTATGTTTCTATGAGCCAGTATTTATTTCTCCGTTTTTGTTCAGTCGTGTCTGACTCTTTATGACCCCATGGACCACAGCACACCAACGCTCTTCATGGTGTTTTCTTGGCAAAGATACTCACATGATTTGCCACTTCCTTCTCTAGTGGATTAAGGCAAACAGAGGTTGAGGATCACATAGCTATTAAGTGTCTGAGGCCAGATTTGAACTCAAGCCTTCTTTACTGTAGGCCTGGTGCTCTACCACTAGAGCCATCTAGCTGCACCTTATTTCTTCCTAGTAGAATGCAAAACTTGTGGAGAGCAGGGTCTCTTTAGTTTTTGTCTTTGTATCTCCAGAATCTATTACAGTGACTGACATAAATTATACACTTAGTAAATGCTTGTTGAATTCTAAGTTTAAATTATGTGGTAAACATTAATCAAGCTTAAAATAGAAACTCTTTTTTGGAGGAAGAGCTGTTATATCTGGGGGCCTAAGCATCTCTTTTTTTAAAATGGTCTGTGATGCTTTGATAGAAGAGAAATGTTCTCAGTTTTATTATTTTGGTGCCGTTTCATTTGAGGGGCATATTTTAGACACTGACAGATATTCCAGGCTGAAAAGGAGAAATGAATTCTGCTTTTCATTTCATTTCATTTTCATTCTCTTTTCTTGGTAGGAATTAAAAAAACAAAGATGTAACCAGATAATGTTAGACGTAAACTGAATCATGAGCTCATTGAGGTCTACATTTCCTCTAATGGTACACATTACATCCCATTTTTACTGCTTTACTTACTTACATTTTTACTACCATGCTTGTCCATGTCCTTCCAATGTTCCAGAGTACTTTCTCTAGATCTTTTAACATTTCATAGATTCTAGGACAAGACTTGGGTTGACTATCACCCCTTACTCTTCTTTTATGACTGACCCACTTTCTTTTCCAATCATGCATTTCCTGAATAATCTATTTGTCACCACTTCTTGCACATAGTTCATCATCGGTAATGTATTTTTACTATTACATTTCAGCCTCACACATTTGTTACCTTGCCTTTCTGACAATGGCATTATTTTAGAAAGATTTCATTTAAAAGTGATGGCAAAAGTATTGATATTTAAAGGAGATTGTCTAATTATCTGGAAAAAATGTTCAAGTGAAGATCTTCATTTTCCAGTGATGCAAAATATATGAGGTACTGACATAGTTCCCTTGGCATCTGTAGAAGGGAAAAGACAGTTGCAGACTTTCCAGATACTGCTGGAAGGTTTTTTGCACATATTGCCCTTTTCTCCCCTCTCTGCCTAGTTGCTAATAATACATTTATTTGAATTGTAGCTTATTCCCTCCATCTGGCTAAACTTTCTGAAATAACTCTTTTTATTTTCTCTTAATTTTCTGTTTGGAGTTAATGAAAAATGCTTAATATATGCCAAGCCTTGAAGGGTACAAAAAGAAAATTAAGACAGTTCTTACTCTCAAGGAGCTCACATTCTTTGAAATTTAGAACTTTCTCCCCAAAGTCACTAAGCTATGCATACCCCTTATTTTTTTTCTATTAAACCTTTTTTGTTTTTTTGTTTTTTTTATTTTATTTAATATTCTTAGTTTTCAGCATTGATTTTCACAAGAGGTTGAATTACAAATTTTCTCCCCATTTCTACCCTCCCCCCCAACTCCAAGATAGCATATATTCTGTTTGCCCTATTCTACAGTCAGCTCTCCCTTCTGTCACCCACTCCTCCATCCCCTTTTCACTTACTTTCTTGTAGGCCAAGATAGATTTCTGTGCCCCATTGCCTGTATATCTTATTTGCTAGTTGCATGCAAAAACTTTTTTTTTGAACATCTGCTTTTAAAACTTGGAGTTCCAAATTGTCTCCCCACCCATTCTTCCTAAGAAGGCAAGCAATTCAACATAGGCCACATGTGTATCATTATGTAAAACCCTTCCACAGTACTCATGTTGTGAAAGACTAACTGTATTTTGCTCCTTCCTATCCTATCCTCCTTTGTTCATTTTTTCCCCTGACTCTGTCCCTTTTCGAAAGTGTTTGCTTTTGATTACCTCCTCCCCCATCTGCCCTCCCTTGTATCGTACCCCCTTTTTAATCTCCTTCCTCCTTCTTTCCTGTGGAGTAAGATACCCAGTTGAGTGTGTATATTATTCCCTCCTCAGGTCAAATCTGATGAGAGCAAGATTCACTCATTCCCCCTCACCTGCCCCTTCTTACCTTCCAAATGAAATGCTATTTCTTGCCACTTTTATGCAAGATAATTTACCCCATTCTATCTCTCCCTTTCTCCCTCTCTCAATATATTCCTCTCTCATCCCTTAATTTTAACTTTTTTTAGATATCTCTTCATATTCAACTCACCCTGTGTCCTCTGTCTCTCTCTCTATATATATATATGTATTTAAGTATACATATACATACATATATGTATAT